>JAKTQM010001135.1:10941-23543 GCA_030558825.1 Blastobotrys niveus
GCTACCCAGACCAAACCAACGGAACCAACGAATGTAGGTATTGATCCTGAACTCGTTGCTCAAAGTGAAGGCAAGCCCGGGACGGGCCAAGATGCGACAACAGAAGTTGATGAAGAGCACCCTGCGGAAGATGCTGCAGAACCTTCAGAGGAAGTAGACGAATCGAGTGGTCCGGTCGAACCTGCTGCTCCTGTAACACCGGAGAATCCAAAACCTGCGAAAACCAGAAGCAAGAATCCAAAGACTAGGTTGCTGGACGAGAGGCTAGCCAAATCATCGACTCCAGCAGCCCTGAGGACTCGAAGTCGCTCGAATAAACCTGCTGAAACTGCATCAACTTCTAAACCTGCTGCTGACCAGACCAGCCGGCGAAGCCCCGCCGCTAAACGTTCGACACGCCAAATTCAAGATAAGGATGAGAGTGCGATAGCCGAACAGCCGGCACGTAGAACACGCAGCAAGTTGCCTGTTGTTGAAACGATAGACGATCATGCAGTCAGCTCAAAGTCGCCAGGTAAAGCTAAGAAGGAAACTGAAGAGGATCAGGTGTCTTCCACGCGCACTCTCCGCAGCGGTAAGCCTTTGAAGACCACAAGTTCAGCTAACAGTAAGCAACAAACTCAAACATCCAGTACCAGCAGCAAGTCTTCGAATACAAAATCAACCCGTAATACCACTAGCAAAAGCTCGGGGTCCCAAACAAAGAAAGGTGGGCGACGAAAAGTTAATCTGAATAAGAAGTGATCATGCATCTCGTCCTTTGTGGCTGGTCTCTTTTTTTTTCTTTTCCTGCATGTACCATATTTATACTTTAAGCATATCCCTAGTTATAATAATACATTTCGGCAAAAAGCCTAGAAGTATCTGGCGATAATCAGCTTTATTTCTTTTGTTATCTCCAAGGTCTGAGAGCCGCATGAAACACTGGCATGCGTCGGTTTCGCGGCATACTCTATGTAACCTTCCCCTGAATAGTCCATTGGTAATACATAGGGCAATGGAGAGTATATAAACAGCAAATTGTCTGCTTTTGTATCTTTCTTGAGTCTTTATGGCGGAAAAGTTCGACTACGTTGACGTGATGTCTGGAGAACGAGGTGCCTCACATGATTGGAGTTCAAATATATACCAAGATTGTGCCGTCTTCGTTGGCAGGCATCTGGATTCCACGTTGTTTGTGAACCGAGCCAATAAGTTTGCGCACTTATCATTTTGCAATCATTTAAAGAATTTCATATCGGAGCGCTCACAAGAAAAGCTAGAGGCTGACCTGGCAATTTTTAATATCCCCATGGGACAACAGGTATATGGGTCTGTAAGTATTTCCGATCTTGATCTTCATGAAATTAAACCCTGTGGGACTTGCATGAAGAAAGCCACAGGGTACCATCCACATTCTTGGTTGATGAGTTTAATAGAGAAAGGTGATAAGGTGAAATTGAACGAACTTGGTTTATTCGAAGCTAAATCCGACCTCACCAAGAGGTTTAAAGGATACACTGAGCAGCCTTGGAACAAAGTTAAAAAGATCTTCAAAGAGCTTCCGGAGGGAACAGCTAGAATGGATCAGTTGCTTGAAATTTTACCTCATGACAAGGTAATTAAGGAGTTTGGTCCTTTAGTTGGTGTATATGCAGCTGTATCACAAATTACAGATCTACCAACAGGGTCCGATGAGGTCATGCACAAGTGCTATTTGTACTTTAAGGCTGCGCTCGATAATGACCGTTTGGTGAAGAATAATCCAACGTCTTCGGCCCAGGTAAGCTTCCTCGTATACATAGTTAATGACTCTTACTAACCCAAACTGCTTTCGATACTAGGATTCGGACTTTGATAAAGAATGTAATCTAATGTAAGGATTAATTTTGATAAGGATTAAGTAGTGTTACATGATTCAATGTTTACCAAACTCGTGCGGCTTCGAGACATCGGAACCGACAAGGGACCAAAAAGCATTTTTCACAAAAATAATATTTTCTGCTTCTCTTTTTTGTCTCTTTTCTTCAGTTAGAGCAAAGAATCTGTTCAAACGAGATATGCTAGGGAATTTTGTGGAGGATATCGATATCGAGACGCGTCATAGCTGGGCATTGAAGCTTGCTGAAAAGGTGTTCAATGAAGATGCTTCTGTCGATGAAAGTCAATTATTGGGTAACTTGTTGGCCTCGAGAGGCGACAATAATCAATGGGATGTACGTCAAATCCCCACTGGTTTATGCTGTATACTAAATTGATAACGTGTATTTTGAATTTTAACTAGGATGTGTTGGATATCCTTGAAAGAAAAGGAGATAGTGTTCTGGTAGAACAAGGCGAGTCACGGTCATTACTGGAATTGTGTAAATCGGTGCCGGAGCTGCAGAACCATGTTATCGAAAACGCTGGGGTTGCCTGTGTGAGACACTTGACACCACCAAATCTTATTGTAGAGTTTAGAGAACTTATTCATACTGGGGAAGATAACGACAAAACGACAGAAGTACCGCTATTAGGCTCTTTAAAGTTACTCGAAGGGATTTTCTTGCATTTGGTCGATCGTACAGCAGCACGGCTGACTACTGACCTTCAGATGCAGTTATGCAATCTCCACGGCAGCACAGACGAACCAATTGCTAATCAAGCATCGCGAACTTTTGGACTGCTACTCGATAGTAGCTGTGAGTTCTCACTGACACATGCGTCATACTTGTGGAATCATGTTTGCGCCTTAGTGGAGAGTCAGTCGATTTTTCACAGATCAATTGGGTACAAGTTGTGGTTGAAATGGACCAGCCGCACACGAGGCATCGCAGATAATGAGATTTTCAGACAAGCGCTACAGGGTTCGGATTACTGGAGGTACTTGTTGCGTGGTGTGACGTCGACGAGTCATACAAACAAAAAGTATTGTTTGCATATTTTGTCGCAGTCTCTCCAATTGATTCATGATGATATTAACAACCGGTATATGCATTGGAATGCTGCTAAACGAGATGCACAACTTGGAGAATGGAAACGGTTTATTACTCTGGTGGAGATTGTTGCCATAGATACATCGATCAATCAAACTGCCGACTCGATGAATGATTTTGTTTTGTTATTGTCAAATAATTCGTTAGTGCCGAATATTTGGACGGTGGGGCTGGTACATGCCGGTATAGGGCAATCAATGGACGCTGTGAGACTGTTTCTTATCAATAAGGTTATAACTCTAGATGAAGATCATCTCAGGGCTTTTGCTAGTGATGTTCAGTTTGTTTCTGAAACCTTTTTGCCAACTGCTCTCACGGCAATTGATTATTCAGTGACTGAAAAGGGGTCTCGCTCCTTGTGCGAACAAGCTACTATATTGCAGGGGTTTGTGACACGGTATGTGCAAGTTCTTGACGACAATTTATTGAATGAGTTTCTCTGTCGATTGTTCAAGTACTTTGCAGACAACATTTATTTCTATGATGTGGCTCGGATTTTTACCTTGAACGGTATCACCAAGGCGTTGAAAGGACGATCTAAGGCGTTGCGGCCACAAACCATTGAGATTTTAACCCAATTGTCCCGGTATTATGCTGAAACACAGCTGAAATGCCGTATTATGTTCATTGAGCTTATTGAGGTGCTGATGTACGCTGATCTGCAAGAAACGAGCGCCAAAGATGTATGGATGACCGCTTTGAACGCGTTTATAGTGGAGAACCCTCGGTTTTTCACACCAGCTTTGACCAAACGGCTTGCTGCATTTATAAAAGATAATGGGTTGATTGATCTACTTGATAACAGAGATATTCTTGAGTTGCCGATCCGAGCAGAATTAATGGTAGAGCTTGGAGACGAAACGGCCGAAAAATGGCTCTCCAGCCTCACTTTTGGCCAGAAATGTATGATTATCGATGCTGATTTACCAAAGTCACAAAAATATTTCTGTGAAGCAGCGTCACCAGAGTTTATTAAGGAGCTGAGAGACCATGTGCACGAAACTCATTTTGCCACTATTCCCGTTGCTGAGAAATTAGCAAAATATAAGCAAGTAGACTGGAACTGGCTCTGTGGAGGAAATGTTAATGGAACCTTCGACCAACTGGCCAGTTGGTTGCGTGCTACTCGACTGCTTTGTGCCAAGTCGGCATCCATTAATGGGCTTTGGAAGGTTATTGCTCCACGGTTTGGCAAGCCAGCAATGGCTGAGCTGAGACCAGCATTCGAGAGGGCCATTACTCAGTTTTTTCAAACCCTGGGTTACTACTCAGAACACTCGGAGACATTTGATTTCGATATCAATGAATTGTTGCAGTTTGTAGACACGCATTTTGAATCTTCGTGTTACGAATGCAGGTTGGCGATCTGCTATTGCTTGAAAATGATGCTCAAAAGAACACAGAATTACGACAAAGAGCTCATGGCTAGTTTTCTCAATAATGCGTGGAACGCGCTACTGGAAGCCAAGCTTGTGATGAGTTCCCGTCCGTTGCACTTGTCGTTCATTGAGCTAGCATTCGATCCGGTTCCGGTCAAAGATACAGCTACTAACAGCTCCCTGGAAGAAAGTCTGGAGAATATCGGCCTTGGACTGGTGAAGGAGACTTATGGACGGCGAACTATTGGGCCACATTTAGCCAAAACTCTGGCAGCTTCAGCGCCCACGAACAGTGTATGGGTGGCTCGAGTTCTCACCAAGCTTTATAGCTTCCAGCAGCAAAACGAGATCAACTTCAAACTCGAAAATGTCATTGCAGATATGCTAGATGCTTTCCTGGTGGACTGTGGCATGGGTGACGAAGTAAATGGTTACTACGAGGCTTATGGCGATTCTGAAATCACTGCAAAGGTTGTTTCGCTTGGCGTTTTGGTACAGCTGGAGGATGATACCAAGCGAGCATTGTTCAATTACATCACCGAGGCAGATGAATATAAACTTCTCTGGAACCCAACAGCCAATGGAGTTGAGCCATTCCGGTCTTTGGTGTTCCAAATTCTTTTGGTTTGTGAACCTGCAGCACAACAGGGGCCGGAGATTCTGGATCATCTTCAAAACAAGTTTATTCCTCTACTTGACACGGAAACATCGCCTGTGGTGCGTGCGTATAATGAATGGGTTATTGGCAGGATTCTTCGCAATAATATGGCCCTGGCGGATTCTGTGATCCTGGATCCGCTCGAAAACACCGAGGGTCCACCACGTATCTTGTCCTCTGCTGCTAGAATCTGCTACATGGTGGGACGACATCTGAGGCAGAATGTGACAGCAAAAGAATCTAGCGAGTTTTACAGGATATTTTTGACCCGGCTGGTGGCTATAGCTACGAGCAATAGGGCAGCAATCCGACATTTTTCTGTATCCATTCTATGTGCTGTTGATGAAGATTATGATACTTACTCTGATGAATTTATCGCATACTTAAGCGACCTACTGCTTGTCGTCAAGCAAGTGAGAAAAGGTGCTGCAGCAGCTGAAAATTTCAAGAATTACAAAACCGGATCTCGGGTTGTATGGGATCTGGAACGGGATTATAATTTGGTGGGCATTTGTGGTGGTGTTTCACGACGTATTTCTGACCGTCCAGTTACATTCATCGAGGAAAGTGTACTACGGGATGTTCTCAAGGATACGCCTGTGGGAATGGAGATTGGACACGAGGAAGTCGAGGTTTATAACCGGCCTATGACCAAGCTGGAGATTCGAGCATCTGTAACAATGACGGCACCATCAGCTACTCTGCAGACCAAGAGCGGGATTTGGAACGCTTGTCTTGATCCATCTACTGATGAGGAGACTAGACAATCGAGAATCAAGCGGGGAGAGCTTATTGTACTTGCTAGTTTGGTGGATAAACCGCCAAACCTTGGCGGTATCTGTCGGTTATCCGATGTTCTAGGTGCAGGACTTTTGTGTTTGCACGACATGGCTGTAGCTAGCCATCCACAGTTCAAGAACGTTGCCGTCACAGCAGATCGTTGGATGCCAATGCAACAAGTCCAAATTGACGAGATTGTATCCTTCATGCAGGCTAAGAAGAAGGAAGGATATACTCTAATCGGGTTGGAACAAACGGATAATAGTGTTCAGTTGAACAATGATCTGAAGTTCCCGAAGAAGAGTCTATTGTTGCTTGGAAAGGAGAAGGAAGGTATTCCTGGTGATTTGTTAGTGGAACTTGATTTCTGTGTTGAAATCAAACAAGTTGGCATGATTCGATCTATGAATATCCAAACTGCCACTGCGGTGGTTGTCCAAGCTTACTCCAGCCAGCATTGTTAATACATGCTTATGTATAATAGGTCAGTAGATTTAATGACAAATAAAAAGACCTGTGATGTTCACGAAAAAGACACTTTTTAGGCTTACCTGCGTCAAAGTTTGTAAGGTTTTGGTCCATGTCTAGCTATGATTTAATTAAAAGCTTCAAAGGGTCCACTCCGTTGGCACTAACCGGACCAATGGAAATGTATGTCCCAGTGTTGATCTAAGTCATTCCTGCTATAACTATACCAACTTATTAACTAAATCCGCTCGTGTACTGTACAGCCAGAACCCCGATCCTTAAGCCCTCAACCGTTGCTACCATACTCATCGATCGAAGATAGAAGAGATAGATTAATTTGCCATAATTCCTGCCGTCTTGGGAAACTCTAAAATGGCACTTTTGAATCTAATCTATAACGGAGACGTTGTGTTGTTAAAATATTATTTTGCCGGTGGAGAGATTGGTTTCTCGATGGACCACGCCGGGGTGTTTAATTATATGCAGCTGAGCTCATGATATATGTACGGCTAGATCTTAACCTCCCCTCCACTACCAAGAAAAGTTAGGTCCTCAGGATCCTACGATAAGTTCAGCGACTGGCTATATGTTATAGAAAGAAAAACAAAAAGAATGTTTGTACCTCTATAAATATAATATAAATCAACACCTCGTATTAGCTGCAGTGGTCCTCTGCACGAATCAATGAACAGCATAGCATACATATAATTACCGCATGTCCGTCTATCCAAGTACAGTACTGTTTGCGGGCCTAAATTTAAATTGATGTTTATTTTTAGCTCCTTCTGTACCGGAGGGTCCCAGCGCATTTTTTTTTTTTTTTCGCCCTCCTATCTGGTCTCCTTAATTTATTATTTTATTCCCGAAAAAAAAAGTTCTTCGCTGGGCGGGTTAGGCGCTGGCGAGAGCACAGAAAAAAAAAACATCCATCTCCATTTTCTTTCACTGAATCTTTTTTAGACGCTCAATTCTTATTTTTCTTTTCATTCGTTTCTTAATCGTTTATTTTTAACGACATTGACGACATTGTTCGCTTTGTATCTGAAAGATTTACTGCATAATCTTGTTCAACTAATCCTGCTAAAACAAATAAAACGGCATCCATCATGGCACCTCAACCGGCAGCTATGGATCTCAGCTTGTTGCCTGTGAACTCTCTTACAGACCATGCTTTGACAACTCACATTGCCTCGCGGTACCATCAAGGATTACCGTTTGTATCAATTTCGACATCTACATTAATTGCATTGAACACGTTCTCGCCATTCGATATTAACCAAGATCAAACATTCAAAGATCTGGCGGCGCGTGTTTATAATAGACTGTGTAAGCGAGGAGAATCCCAGGTGGTATTATTCTTGGGTGAATCCGGCACAGGGAAGAGTGAATTTAGAAACTCATTGGTAGGACATTTATTGAGTATGTTTATTTTGTTCATCCGTGACGAAAAAAGACGTTTTACTAACTGGTTTTTCTCTTTTAGCGCTGAGTAACAATCCATTATCAAAAAAGATTAAACATGCCGATATAGTATTCTCTGCATTTACAACCACCAAGACTGCATCATCACTTTCAGCATCTAGAGCTGGCAGTGTGCTTGAATTCCAATATATGGCCGACACGACTCTAATTGGAGCTTCAATTTTAGACTACAGATTAGAACGAGCTCGAATCACCAAGGTCCCGACTTCTGAACGAAATTATCACATTTTCTACCACCTGGTCGCGGGTACTTCGGATTCTGAACGAGAACATTTGGCATTGACCGAAATTACTACCAGCAGATACCGGTATTTGGGTCATCATACACAATTAAGAGTTGGTATTGATGATAAGCAACAATTCAAGCAGTTCAAGTCGGCACTCAAAGCATTGGAGTTTAGTCGTGCTGATATTGCAAATATCTGTCAAATTTTGGCTGCTATTTTGCATATTGGTCAGTTGCAGTTCCGAAGTACCGGGGCTGATGGTACTAGTAGTGCTGCTATCGAAGTGACAAATACCGATATTTTGTCTTGCATCTCGAGCTTTTTGGGGGTGCGAGCAGCGATCTTACAAACAACACTATCTTACAAGACTGTTACTATCGGTAGAGACCGAGTTACTTTGGTGTTGGATCAAAAGGGTGCCCGAGAAAATGCAGATGAACTGGCGCGAGCATTGTACGCGTTGTTGTTTTCTTGGATTATGGAAAAGATCAACACTCGATTGTCTCAAACTAACAAAAACTGGAGCGATGAGATGGAGTCGGTTGTTGATAGCACAATAAAGGTGGCGGACTTCCCAGGGTTCACCATTTCTACAGCTGTGCCTACACTGGACAAGCTGCTGCACAATTCAGCCAATGAAATGCTTTACAACTATATGCTGTCATCATATTTCGAAAAGCCAGCAGAAAAGTTTGGTTCTGAAGAGGTTGTTATTCCATCATCCGAGTATATCGACAATAAAGATACTGTCAAGGATTTGTTCAAGCCATCGCAAGGGTTGTTGTCGGTCATTGATGACTATTCTCGACGTAATAAGGAAGATGCCCAAGTGATGCGGCTTTTGCACCGACGGTTCGAAAATAGCACAAACATTCAATGTACAAGGGAAAGAAAGAGCTTCACTGTGTGCCATTTTGCTGGACAAGTTGAATATAACCTTGAAGGTTTGCTCAATTCCAACGCTGAAAGCATCTCTGGGGATATTATTTCTTTGTTCACTTCGTCATCTTCATCTGATTTCTTGAAGGCTGTGTTTGCTTCCAGTGCGGTTGTTGATTCTACATTCGGTGCTCAAGGTACCGTGGTACAGGCACACTTGTCCTCCAAGCCGTTGCGACAACCGTCAGTGGTGCGAAGAAACAATACTAATGCCGGTAATAACTCCATGGAAGATGCAGAAACTCAGTCCAAGAAGAGAAAGAAGGAAAAGTCACGAAAAGATGCTTCTGGTCAGTTTGTTACTGCTATGGACAATTTAATCGACTCGTTTGAAGAAGCTAATCCATACTTTGTGGTGTGTCTCAAACCGAACGATCATCGGCTAAGTAAATCGTTTGATGCACGGTGTGTGCGGCAACAAATTAAGGCATGGGGTATCCCTGAGTTGGCAAGAAACGTCAAGATGAATGACTTTTCGGTGTTTTTAACTTTCAATGAGTTCATCAATCTCGCCAACGCTGATATCGACAACGACACCAACTCTTTGATTGGTGGCGGCGCCGGTGGTGGTCTATCAGAACGAGACCAGGTGATTAACTTGGTTGCCACAAAGTCGTGGCCAGAACGAGACGCCAGAATTGGTCTCAGTGGTATCTTTTTGAGTGAAAGTGCTTGGTTACAATTGTCTGATCCCGAAATGTCGTTTGCTAAAACTGCTCGACAAAGGTATCTTGATGCAGATGATGGAAGTGGTGGTGGCGGCGGGCATGGATATGCCGAGAATGAAGGGTTCTACTTTGACCCTGATAGCAAGAGTATCGGTGGCGCGACGATGGGTGGTGATATGTTTAGATTCACCGATACAAGATCCATGAATCAGAACCAATATAACTATGGTAAGGGCATTGATGATGAAGATCAGGTGGATGAATTGCCAGTGTCGGGGTCAAGAAAACGATGGATGTTTGTTGTGTGGTTGTTCACTTGGTGGGTACCAGATTTCTTCATCAAGGTGTTTGGACGATTACCTCGAAAGGATGTGCGAGTGGCATGGAGAGAAAAGCTGGCTATCAACTTGATGATTTGGATCACTTGTATTGCATGTGTGTTGTTCTTGATTGGGTTCCCTATTTTGATTTGTCCATTGCAAGATATCATGGCGCCGGGTGAACTGTCACAATATGCATATAAGACCAGTCCTGATAAGGTGTACACTTCTATCAATGGTATCATCTTTGACATGACGAAATGGGCGCCATCTCATAAGCCGTCTATTGTGCCTCAACAAGATGTGTTGAATTACGGTGGGAGAGATTCATCTGATTTGTTCCCTATTCAGATCTCGGCTGTTTGTTCCAACAAGAATGGTAGTGTATCGCCTTATATCGTTTATGGTAACATTGGAAACTATAGCGATAAGAATGCTCAGTATCATGACTTTAGATACTTTACGGACGATTACCGACCAGATTGGTACCTCCAGCAGATGAAGTTTTTCAATGAAAACTATCGAAAGGCTTATATCGGGCATACTCAGAAGGATCTAAAGAAGATGGCTAGTGAGAAATCTAGAACGGTGGCCAGTATGAACGGGTTTGTGTACGATTTCACTGATTATTTGGCAGGCAAGCTGGCGTTGAAGGCACCAGAAGGTAAAGAAGTGCCAAATAATGTTGACAAGTACTTTATGGATAGCCAGATTGTTGACTTGTTTTCAAATTTCAATGGTCAGGATGTTACGGATAAATTCAATGCGCTTAATTTGGATGCTGAAGACCGGTTTAACGTGGAACGGTGCTTGAAGAATGTGTTCATGATTGGCAAGTTGGATACTCGAGATTCGGTCAAGTGTCAGTTTGCTCGGTACTTTTTGTTGGCAATTACCATTTTCGTGGTGGCTATTATCGCATTAAAGTTCTTTGCTGCGTTGCAATTTGGTAAGACAAGTATGCCAGAAGACCTGGACCGGTTTGTTATCTGTCAGGTTCCAGCATATACTGAAGACGAGGAATCACTGCGACGAGGTATCGATTCCCTGGCCCGATCCAAATACGATGATAAACGAAAGTTGTTGGTGGTTATTTGTGACGGTATGGTTGTTGGTGCGGGTAACGATCGACCAACGCCTCGAATTGTGTTGGATATCTTGGGGCATCGTCCAGATGATGAACCAGAAGCGTTGTCATTTGAATCGCTAGGTGAAGGTGCTCAACAGCATAACATGGGCAAGATCTACTCTGGTTTGTATGAAGTCCAGGGTCATATTGTACCATATGTTGTTATTGTCAAGGTTGGTAAACCAACCGAAATCAACCGACCAGGTAATCGAGGTAAGCGAGATTCGCAAATGGTAGTTATGCGGTTCTTGAATCGTGTCCATTACAACTTGCCAATGAGTCCAATGGAACTGGAATTGTATCGACATATTGAGGAAGTGATTGGTGTCAATCCAGCATACTATGAATACATTTTCCAGACCGATGCAGATACCATGATTGCACCAGAGTCTATTCCACAAATGATTTCCAGCATGATCCATGATACCAAGATCCAGGCTATTTGTGGTGAAACTGAGTTGTCCAATGCCAAGAGTTCTATTGTCACCATGATGCAAGTGTATGAATATTACATTTCGCATAACTTGGTCAAGGCGTTTGAATCGTTGTTTGGTTCTGTGACATGTTTGCCAGGTTGTTTCTCCTTGTATCGAGTTTACGAGACTGGGTCAGGCAAGCCGTTATTTATTTCGCATCCAATTGTCAATGGGTACCAAGAGAACCGAGTCGATACATTGCATATGAAGAACTTGCTACATTTGGGTGAAGATCGATACTTGACGACCCTGTTGTTGAAGCATAACCCGCGGTTTAAGACCAAGTTTTTGCGACATGCCAAAGCATGGACGGTGGCTCCAGGCAGTTGGTCTGTGTTCTTGTCGCAACGACGACGATGGATTAACTCGACTGTGCATAACTTGATGGAACTGGCTCCAATGAGCAATATGTGTGGGTTCTGCTGTTTCTCTATGCGATTTGTGGTGATCATTGACTTGTTTTCGACCATTATTCAGCCGGTTACTGTTGCTTATCTTGCATATCTGTTTTATTTGATTGGTAAGGATAAGGACAATATTCCAATCACGTCCATTGCCATGTTGGCTGCTATTTATGGTCTACAAGCAGTTGTGTTCTTGCTACGACGTCGATGGGAAATGATTGGTTGGATGATTGTATACATTCTATCCATTCCTGTGTTTTCGCTAGCGCTACCATTGTATTCTTTCTGGAACATGGACGATTTCTCTTGGGGTAACACTCGTGTCGTCATGGGCGAAAAGGGTAAAAAACTGGTTGTGTCCTCGGAAGGGAAATTCGATCCAAGCGAGATTCCAATGCAACGATGGAACGAGTACAAGGCTGAAGGTTGGCAATCATACGGCGACGATGAGTCTGTCGCAGGTCGATCGTCTCATGTCGGTGGCGCTGGAGGTGCTGCTGCTGCCAGCAGCGAGTATGCTGCGTCGCGGTACTCAATGCCATACACCACGACCCGACCTGCTACCGAATACTCCATGCCTGTTGGCGGTGCTGGTACGGATAGCCGGCCAATGTCGACTGCTCCAGGTGGTGCAAGACAGTCGGTTACTGGTGATGTCGAAATGGCCATGTTGCGAGGCATGCCAACAGATGAACAGATTACTCAAGAAGTACGGGAG
>JAKTQM010001137.1:3846-15006 GCA_030558825.1 Blastobotrys niveus
TCCATCTTCTTCGGTATGCTACACCCACCTAAGCGAGTTTTCACATACCATCAAAGCGTTAATCGAAAACACACGCCATCATCCAAATACCCTCGACGAAGCGCTCAACAACATCATTGCGTTCATCCATCGTATCGACGAAGAATTCCGTCCCGATGACGACCGGGTCTGGCATATTCTCAAGCTATGTCTATTCGGCCTGTCAGTTCAACTCCAGGGTTTCTCGACGTTACTACTAACTCATCTCGCTCATCCACACCAAACAACATACTTTGCCGCCAAAATCCTCCGCAACCTTTCGCCATGTTATTTTATTGTACTCCACCTAAGCGCCTCGGGATTTGCCGCATTTGATTTTGTCTACTATTCATGCCTCGACATTCTCCTCTCCCCCGATAATGCAAATAACTCCACCTCCACTATCGACGATATCGCACGCATACTTGCGGGGTCAGTCAACATCGGGTCGTTCCGACATATTGTATCCCGCGGGAAACTCGTATACATGCTCAATTACTTTGAGCATATCATCAACGGTAACCGTGCATTAGCTGCGACCACTACAGACGTCATTCTGCCGATCGCGCGGGAGTTTTTAGTGCCACGAGCAAGTTACGAGTATATTCAACCGGTACTAGAATCAGCCCATTCAGTGGTCCTAGCTTACTTGTCTTCCCTCGTATCTGCTGAGAATGCATTGAGTATGTCCACATCAAGCAACGATGTGGGGGCTGACCCACGAGTAGTGGAGACGCTCATCTTGGAGTACTTTGACACGACAATGGATTTGTTCCCGGCGGTGCTGTCGCCGCCGCATCTGCGGCTTGCAGTGGTGACGCTGGCGCGTGTCGTGTCGTCGCCAGTGTTCCGTGCTCGAAGCCCGCATATCGCACGGACTATTCATGAACGATTGTACTTCAAGAGCCAAACAACGCCACCTGGTGTAGAAGTCAAGGCTACTAATGATGAAGAAGATGATACAATGACAACCACCAGAGTGGTGCTGGTGGGGCTGCTGGCGCATTGCGTGCCGTTTAGCGATACGGCACGGGAAATGGAACGGCAGTTGGACGGAGTGTCGCGGTTGATTAGAACTAGTTCGGCCAAGGAACGTGAAGAATTGAGGAAAGTGTTGTGGGATGTAATTAGTGGGGAAATGGATGCAGTGTTAGCTGACGTAGCTATACGATGGTGGTACTCTTCGCCGCGGTTGTAATTTCACTCAATCTTGCGTCAAGATTTTTGTTAAATCCGCTTGCATTGTCTCTAAAAAAACTTTACATAACAAAAATAATAAATATAAACTGTGCATTGATCAAAATAGAATGTGTGGCATGCTTGTGCTGTACTAGTTTCCCCACCTTTTTTTATTTCATGCTGCGTGGGATGATGCAAGAATACTTTCTCCGTCGCCTAGACATGCTAATTCTCAATCACAATTGATCTTCTCCGGCGTAATTCAGTTTCCCCGCCATTGCTGGTCTGCGCATTGCCATTATCAGCGCCGCTACTACTTGCGCCATTCGTTGCTGCTGTTGCTGGTGTTAACGGCGATAAGGATGCCGGCGACGGCCGTTCCCCTGCCATTGACCTTGTTCGCATCACCGGCTTGTTATTACTATTAGTCGGAGGAACAGTTCCACCACCTACACCAGACATTGGTGGCGATGATGGCGGTGATGGGGCAGTAGCAGCAGCTCCAGATGAAGATGCAGATTGAGAATGCTCTTTGGTGAATTTGCTTCGTGGCCAGAAACTTGGTAGAGGAATCTGTTGGTATCGTGGCTCCACACATCGATCCGTAAACCATTTACGTAGCCGTGATTCCACTACCTGCCCAATCTTTGGCACGTCTTGTAACCGTGATCTTGCACCTACTAATGACTTGACTTGGAACTCAAGTCGATAGTCTGGCGAAAAAGAGAAGGTTAGATACGTCCGATTAGGCGTCATATTCTCCGCGTCTGCGCCTTGTGATGCCGCACTACCAGGAGCCGCAGGGAGGTTTTTACGTAGCGATACAGTCAATCGACCTGAGAATCGTACAATCGACACTGCAAGTGATACAGGTAAGTATGCAAACAGACTCTTGGGGTAATTGAGCAATAGACGGGTCTCAATGCCAAGCGTAATCGTGTCCGTGAGATCCACATCGATCTGCGCCTCCAGCCCACCTGATACTTCATCGTTCTGGAAAATCTTACAGTTGCTAAAGATAGGGTAATCATCGCCAATATTGAGTTCGGTGACTTTGATAGTATCGACAAAATCCGGTACCGAGTCGCCGTTGAGTACCCGGTCAAGTGATTTGAGAATGTTGTCATTAGCCTTAGCTTCCTCCCGTACTTGGCTTAATGCCTGGGCAATTAGCACAGTGAACCAATCCAATGACTCTGGTTGATGTGTATCGACATTATAGTATGTTTTCTCCAAGATTGTATTGATACCTGCTGATGCGGTGGGGAGAACTTTGATCTTTTGAGGGCGTTGTTGTGATTGTCGGGATGGTTGTTGGTCGGCGAATATGAAGAACCGGATGAAGATTGCCACAACAATGAGGACGGTGAGTTGTCCCACCAGGAGACCGTATGCGAATGATGAGAAGAAGGATGATTTGTAGATGATTACTGGTTCGCCCATTTGATGGTGGTACTGCTGTGGATACTGCTGCATAGGTAGTAAGCAGAGTGAGTTTGTCTAAATCAAAGTCCCAAAAAATGCCCGAACCGAAACAGAGCATTTCCCTTTTTGGAGTGTCTGATTCTTATTTATTTTTTGAGCCGCGCAGTGGAAAATAAATTTTTTTTTTTCTTCTCTCAAGCTTTGAGTTAGAGGAAGATCCAAGGACAAAAATCGCTTGAGATATAATCAAAGATGGCACGAAAAAAGTCGGCAGCTAAGAAAGCTAGAGAAGCAGAGGCAGCAGCAGCTAAGGAAAATGGTACGGTCAAACCAGTCGAGACTGTGGAAAAGAAAGTGACGCTAGATCTTGGAGGAGATGATGAAGACGACACCAAGCTTGAAATCAATGAAGAGTATGCCAAACGGTTTGAATACAACAAACGACGAGAAGAGAAACAAAAGGAAGAAGAACGGCTCAAGAAGGAACTTTTAGAAGAGGAAGAGTCGTCGAGTTCGGAAGAAGAGGATGATTATGGTGATTTGTTGACGGAAGATATCGATAAGGGTATTAATGAAGTGCTTACGACCATCCGAGAGAACCCACAGGAACTTCTCAAGACTGATAAAAAGTTCTTTGGTGATCTGCCGAAGGAAGGTGAGTTGTACCATAAGACGAAGGAGAACAGCATGACGTTGAAAGATTACCATCGTAAGCGGTTGTTGGAATCGGCAGATTTGGAGGAAGAAAAGCCGTACGCTATCCAGCAGGAGATTGATAAGAACAAGTTGCTAGGTGAAATCGACGCGATGGTAGAAGATGATGATGATGAGGAAGGTGATGATGAGTTTATGAAAAAGAAGGAAGTTCAACCAAAGATTGAGGATATTAAACTTCCAGATCATAAAGAGGATGAGCAAGCATTTTTAAAGGCATTTTTGGATAACAAGGCATGGATCCCGGCACAGCAGGATAAACCTACGAGAAAGGGGATGGATGATTATGATGATGAGGTAGAAGAAGAGGATGATGAGTTTGAGGATATTGCTGATAAGTATGAGAATGCGTATAATTTCCGATTTGAAGATCCAACTGCGACAGAAATTGTTAGTTATGCACGAAACCAAAATACCATCCGACGAGCCGAGCAGTCGAGTCGAAAGCGAGCAAGAGATCGAAAGAAGGAGTTGAAACGAGAAGAAGAGAAGAAGCGAGAAGAGAAGGTTAATAAAGTGCGGAAGGAAAAGACTCGGGAGGTTATTGATAAGCTCAGCAAGCTTAAGAAGGAAGTTGGTGATGAGATTGGTGGCATGTTTAATGAAGAGGACTTTGAAGGTGAGTTTGATGATACTGAATGGGATCGACGAATGAAACAATTGTTCAATGACGAGTTTTATTCCAAGAAGGAGAAACATGTAGATGTTGGTGAAGTTGGTGATGATGATGACGATGAGGATATTGGTGACGCTGTAACTGCAGAACAGCAGCCACAGGCTGAAGAAGGGGAGAAACCATTATCCAAGAACAAACAGATCAAGCTACAGAAACAAAAGGAACGACAAGAAAAGAAGGAACTTATGACCAAAGCAGAGGAATTCGTCGATAAGAACCTTGACTTGGTGGTTGATGAAGCAGGTGTAACCCCAGTGGCTCGGTTCAAGTACCGAGAAGTATCACCGGAATCGTTTGGCTTGACGGCACGAGATATCCTGTGTGCGGACGATAAACAGCTCAACAGTTTCTTGGGGCTCAAGAAAATGGGTGAGTATCGAGATCCAGAACAAAAGAAGAAGGATCGACGTAAATATGCCAAGAGTAAACGAATTCAAGGGTGGAGAAAGGAAACATTTGCCAGTGAAACAGGACCAACTGATGAACAAGTGCAAGCGACTTTGGCTGAACCGCCAAAGAAGAAGCATAAGAGTAACAAGAACAAGCAGCATAAGTAGATGATGACCTATATAAGTTAATGAAATCATTTTTTTAAAAAAACAAAGTTTTACATTATGCATGGAAAATTTCACCGATTATTATACAAAAAAATATATGTATCAAAAAAAGGAGATGTCTATCTAAAAACAAATGGAAATGCTTAAAAAAAAGATATAAATACTGCCCCTTCACCTAGACTCTACCTCACTCATCAATCATTTTTGGTAAAACTCTTGGCTTTAGACATGATAGACGCAGTGGACGATTTGATGCTTTGAGCCGCACTGCGGGGTCCACGACCACCTTCTTCATCACTTTCAGCCTCACCAAGCCATCGTCTAGCAACCATAGACAAGGTGAATACCACAAACACCATGAACCCAATAATGCCAAAGAACCATGCCAAGTTAGCACTATCACCTTCTTCCACCCCGTCTTGACCTGGCACCCGAACGTTCATACCAAATAACCCAGTCACCAAATTCAATGGCACAAGTACAGTACCCACTAGAGTCACTCGACCCAAAACTTTGGTAACCCGGTTATTGGAGTTGACAGATTCAACCTGCAACTGAGCCAGGTAATTACCATGCGACCGCGAGAAAATCTTCTCATAAACCTGCAAATTCTGGTACATTGTAACAATATGATCCTGGATATCACCCAAATAAAGCCCAATTTCCCCTCGTGGCGCATTGTCCCATTGTTCGTTGCATCTCTTTGCAAACATTTTAATAACATCTGCTTTACCAAACAAGAGCCGTAGCAAGCTCATGACCTTCTTTCGCGCCTCGCCGATGCGCCGCAGCATGCGCCCAAAATCGCATTCCCGCGCTACAAACACCGAGTCTTCTATAATATCCGTTTCCACTTCCAGCTCGCGAATAAGTGGGGCAAAACTATCGGTGATATCATCGATCAGCGCATAGCAAATCCAGTCCGAACTCACGTTGACGTAGTCTTGCAGTTGTCGAATACGTCGGCGAACATTAGCCGTATGTTGTACAGGACTGAAATGGAACGACAAGACACCGTCTTTGAATACTACAATATGCATGTTGATGGAATCCAAAAAATCTTCACTTTCATGATCACTGTCAAAGGTGTGGAAACAAACAAAATAATACGTTTTGAATAGTTCCACTTTTTCTCGTGCTTCTTGCATTTTGATATCTTCTGCTGTCAATGGATGGATACCAAATGCCTTGGAAATAACTCGCATTTCTGCATCAGTAGGATCAAGTACATCTAGCCACCACGTGCCGTTTTCGGGACTAAACAACTCTTTGAAAGACTGGCCTTCTTCAATAAGAGATGCAAGGTCGGGAGCATGGATAGTTTCATCACCTTCTGATGCAAAGAATGAATACCGATCCATCGTATAAGATGGCCGTCGGTGTTGAGGGATTTTGGTGTCTAGATTCTTGTTGCTAACATTGCCGCTGAAACTATCTTCGTCACTGTCTTCTCCACGCCGTTTTTCTTGATATTGTTCTCGCCACATTGAGTTGGTATTATTATAGGCGTCTCCACTGGCGCTGTTATGGTAACTTCGTGGCTTTGGTTTTGGTGGAGTGTTACCACCAACCTTTGTCATGCTGGACGTTTCAGTGAGTCGATTACCAAACCCCTGTGGTACCAATGGTCGATTTTTTGCTTCCATTTGACAACTAATCGGTTTATAGTAATATCGTTCATTAATATCATCACCTCTATGCGCAGCTGAAAACTCATCCAGTTCTTCAAAATCAATACCCGTTTGGATATTATTCTTGATCATAGGGAAACAAACATCTTCTTCTTGTTGTTGTGTTTCGTTACCAGTAAAACTAAGCCGTGATCCAGTATCTTCGTCATCCTTGGATGCAATGGAACTTCTAGTCATTCTACGTTGTCGTCGAGTCGAATCAACACTCTTGTTCCGGTTCAGTAGAATACCCCCTACCTTTTCTGATTCAACCGAATGATCTGATACTGCACAAGAAGATTTACTCATGCTACGTTTTGGACGAGCCGTTGATTGTGATTGTGAATACCCTCTTGGTCTTGTACCACTGAGAATAGGATCCAAGCCAAAATTGGAAATAGGCTCCCCAGTTCGATCCGCTAGAACATCGTCTGGTACATTACTGGAAGTTGATGATGAAGGAGTGTTTGACGAATCATTGATGTTCAAAGCAGTTGGCTGGTCGTTAGGTTCTGAAAATGATCCTCGTACTGGTAACGAATGTGGTTGGAATCTATGGTCGTTGAGTTCATCGGAATGGTAGTCGTCGCTTCCATCGTTCTGAAACGACGATACACTCATGGATCTTGTTGATTCCATTATGATATTGTTAGATGTGTATATTGTCTAAATTGAAAATGTTTCTCACAGAAATAAAAAAAAAAAAAAAAGATCAATCTTCCTTCTTTTTTTTTCACCAAGGCTGAATAGATAGCTCAATGAAACTCAATACCACAATAGACTTTTTTTTGTAGTATATCTATCTCCCTTGAAAGTAGATTTTGTGAAAGTTTAACAATAAATAAGATAAGATGAAGATAAAATATGACAATAGATGGACAATTATGGCGGCTTATGTATTTGACTTAGCAAATACATAAACGGACAGCGTTGATAATAAGTCGTCAGATTTGCTGAATGAATGTTAAGTGGTCAAATATAAAAAAAAAAGAGCGGAAGAAGAAGGAGCCAAGAAAATAATTTTTTTTTCTTTTCTTTTCGCCCAGTTAGTGGGGGGTGGTTCTGCTGCTACTTTTGCACAATTTTCCAATTCGCTTCTGAGACATCAACACACAGCTTTAATGATCCTTCACAATGGTACCCGTTAAGTAGGTGTGTTCTGCGGGATCGATATGTCAATCTAGAAATTGGTAAAGTAGGGTTGTTGATCATATATTGTTAAATATATATGTATGTATATAAAAAATAAATTATGGTACTTGGCTACTATTTTGTATGTGATTTGGGGGATCTGCCCTGATTATCGGCGCTTAGTGTAAGCGCTAGCCTATACGCTGGGGAGAGGAATATTAGGGAATCTGTGAGGAGACTTTTGTAGCATCAAATCATAATACGTTTCTTGATGAGATTTACAATTTCCAGATCGGCTTGCCAGTTCCTGTTTGATAATATCCGCTTCTGATAGAAGTTCTTCTTGTTGCCGCTGCTGCTTTTGCTGCCGTTCTTGTTGATCTTGGTCATAAGTATGTTGATGAAGGTGGTGTTGCGTTTCTTGAGGGGTATCATTTGATGATGATGCAGTGTAATATGATGTTGATTCGTCAGTTTGAGAAGCCGTAACCGATACGCTTCTGCTTGTGATCGTACTAGAATGTTTTGTGGTAGGTGTACTATTATTATTATAGTCTGTTGGACTAACAGGAGGAGCAGCGGCAGCGGCAGCAGCTTCGGCCATTCTTAGTAGACGGAGTAAATCGCGTCTTTTTGCTTGATACGAAGATCGACAATTGTCCAAGTTGACCGAGTTTCCAAAATCCCAGAACACTACACCATCATCCCGTTTACCGATATTTTCAAGTCGAACGTCGCCATGAGCAATTCCATGGTCATGAATAGTAATCAATGCTTGTTTTACTTTATTATATTCCACCCAATTCTTAATGTCTACTCTTTCTGTACCCAAATCTTCCAATAATAGATATGATCCCTGAATCCCCAATTGTTCGTCTTTAATGTATCCCGTCACGTATAAGGTGGGAATTATATCACCTTGCAAGCTGTTCAATTTGCTATATGCAGTTGTTTCTTTTTCATGTAACTCGTCTGCTAGCCGTGGTACCAGGAATCCACTTGGAAAATAGCCCAAGTCGATCACTTTTAATATAGCGGTTGGAGGAAGAGTACTTGACGGGCGAGACAGAATATTATTATGATTGTTATTAGTTGTGGAAGAAGGTACCGTCATGGTGGAACGTTGCTGCTGGATGAATTTGTGCAAATTAACGCGATAAGTCTGTGAGAACCCCTTTCCTGTCGACATTTTGCTTTGGTCCGACGTGAACGTTTCACTTAATCGTTTATGTCTTCGTTTGAATAGCATATTATTTGTATTGATATATAAATACAAAGAGGAAAGTGGTTGTAGAGCGATTGTTATCAATAAGCAAAAGGCTCAGAATCAAAGAAAAAAAAATGTCTGTAGCAAAGTAAACAAACATGGCCCCCCCTCTCCTCCGTCCGTCCCATAAACATCTATCCAAAAGATCGAAAGTAGCGCTGTTCTAAGACACTAAAAAAAAACTTTGAATGCAGGAAATTTCCAAGACACAAGCCACCCTATTTTTCTTAGTGCGTGAAGCTTCAATCGGATCATGCTTTCGATCTTAAAAAGTCTCGGCCTTAAGATTATGTGCAGAACCGCTTTAAGGTGATTTTAACCATCATTCGGGTAAGAAGGTTAAGATTAAAAATGTTTGTTTGGAGGGCCGAGTGGCTTAAAAAATATGAAGTTTATTGGGGGCACATACCATCAACTATCACTAGGAGACCGTTTTAGTTTTAAAATTAGCCTATGCTGCAAAGATCAATGTGAACATGCACGTCTGGGGAGAGGATATTTTTATTTCTTTTTTAAGGTCGCTACAGTATTCAGATCTGTTGCATGTCTGCTGCTGTGTCTATGTGATCTGTGTGTGATGCGCTGACAAATTGTTCCGCGCGGTATAGCTGGCCAGGGCACAAATTTTTTTTCACCTCCTTTCCATTAGTAGGATCGAAGACATTTTACTCCTATAAACAACCACATCCATGGATCTGTTATTAAGTCGACACGTCCATCAGTTGGATTCTAATAATAATAATTTGTTCCCTGTGACCAAAAATTATGTCGCCAGCATTAACGAAAAGTGCCAACAATTGGATTCTCAACAGCTATTAAATCATGCTATCGGTGCATTGCATAACTATACCCAGGCTAATGTCACCGGGCCGAAACTTCAACATGACGATATTTTAGAAGATGATGAAATCCGACAGGAAGTTTTAGATGCATTGATAAAAGATGGTGAAATTTCTTTTCAATTGCAGAGTGTGCCGCATTTGTTAGTGCAGGCAATTACCATTCTAGAGTATCTTGTCGCCAACAACAACAACAATAACCAAGTGGCAGATGCATTCGCCAAGTGGTGGTATTCTCGAACATGCGTTATTCATCAATCGACATTAACTGGGGATTCACCAAGTTTACATGACGCGATATTCGATTGTTTAACAGACGAAACGTTGCAACAGGTCACCAAGGACGCAACGTCGGAGGAAACTACAGAAGCGACGATCCGGTTCCATCTAGAGTCGGCTAGAGCGCGGCTCATGTACGGTAACGAGCCGCAAGCACAGAAGCATTTGGATGAAGCAGCAAGATTATCAGGATTGAAGACGGAAATCGCGGGGATTATGGGTAAACGAACAAAGTATCAGCGGGAAGAAAAGTCATTGTTGGTATACAAAGCCGAGAGTGCTACAGAGAAGCAAGGCACGGAAGATGTGCCAGTGGCGTTGGAATTGAACTCTGATATTCTCTTGGAACGACCGGATTTTGCCGGTCAAGTAACGACGCCAGCGTTGCAAGATGTTGACACGGCAATTATTTTGCTGCGTATCGCCAAGATCCGACAATCTAACCCGCATAAGAGTCCGTCGATCCAAGAAGAACTTACAGCTATGGCGAATCGTATTATCGATTGCCCAGAATCAACTGTCAATTGGTGCTTGTTTAGTCGTGCCTTGTGGGTCAGATCACTTTTGGAAGCAGAATCTCCAAAAACGGTTGAGCGGGGTACTTTACAGATTCAGTCATTGGTGGAGGAACTAGGTTATTCATCAGCCACTTTCTTCCCTAAAGCAGAGAATCAGGACAGTAGTAATGAGACGAATGCAGAAACACGGTTACGATATATCCACCAAGTTATGCCGTTGCCAAAATGGAAGATGGATACAGAACTAGCAGAACGGTTCATGGCGTTTGGCGCGTTGAAATCTGCTTGTGAAGTGTACGAACGGTTGGAATTATGGAGTGAAGTGGCGCTATGTCACGCTGCATTCGGCCAGGAACAACAAGGGTTGGAGATCTTAGATGGGTATCTGGAGAAACATCCGAAAGATGCACGAGCGTGGGCTATCAAAGGTGATATTACATCAGATCCACAGTACTGGGAAAAGTCATGGGAAGTCGGCAAGTTCCCTTCCGCTAAGCGGTCTCTTGGCAGATATCATTACAGTAAGAATAATATCGGCTTGGCAATTAAACATCTAAACGACTCGTTGCAGATTAATCCATTAAACTTTGATGCATGGTTCCTGTATGGGTGCGCGGGGTTGCAGACTGAACAGTTTGAATTAGCCGCTGAAGCGTTCACGCGGTGTGTGGCCATTGATGAGGATAAACCTACCGCATGGAGCAATTTGTCTAGTTCATTGTTGCGACTAGGTAAGAAACAACAGGCGTTTAGTGCCCTGAAACGTGCTACAGGCCATGCTAAGGATAACAAGGATTGGAGAATCTGGTCTAATTATATTACAATTGCAGCAGATTTGAATGAATGGCAAGAGGTTGTCCGTGGGTTGGATGAGATTATCAAGATTA
>JAKTQM010001145.1:1778-26058 GCA_030558825.1 Blastobotrys niveus
AAGACTTTGAGGCATGACGGATTCGCCCTTCTGCTGCTGCTGCTGCTGCTCTATAATCGTTGGTTCTTTACCAGCCCCCGGTTTGACCAAGTTTGTAATGGTATTCATCACCGAATTTGACCGACTAGTAATAGATCTAAACACACCTTTAGCAGGACTTGGGCCTTGCTTACCATTATGCTGATGAGCAATACTAGTATGAATAGAATGCGATTTACTAGCCGGGGTAGGTGATGTACAATCTACTGGTTTTTCATGCATCTGCTGATACTGCCTCGGCTTTTGTACTGTCGAACTCAATGGAATTGTCGTAGGACTACTATGTTCCTCTGCTGGTTTATTACTACTAGCCGTGTGATCTCCCTTTGCGGGCGTTTTGACCGTCTTGGCCACATTTTCAGATAAATCCTTCTTTGCCTTTCGTAAATTCCTACTACTCTTCTTCTTGACCACCTTATTATTCCGGCTCATATCATCTATACTTGAATTTGAAAAGATATAAGATGGCTTCTTGCTAATAGTTTTGGCTGGTACCGGTGGTGGATGATTATCTGGCGGCATACTGACTCCTAGCCCATAATTGGGCCTGGAATAATGCTTGTTATTATTATTATTATTGTTAGTATGGCTGTTGTTCAATGCTGATGTCGATTTTTTCTTGACGATTTGGGGTTGTTTCTTTGGATACTCTGGTTGAGGATGTCGAAGCTGAGGATGGGATGCGGCGGTGTGCACGACGCGTTGTTGTTGGTGATGGTGGTGATGATTAGGGTTTGGCGGGTACGGTTGCTGTGGAAACTGTCTATTTACTGACATTCCAACGTGTTGTTGATGTTGTTGTTGTTGTTGCGGTGCTCCTCCGCCGGACCCCGACCCAGTAGTAGTACCTCCAAGATTAGTTATATCCATTGATGCGTCGTAGTTATTCAAAAAGTCAAAGTCTTCGTAATTATTGTTATTATTATGATTATTAAAATTTGTGCCGTTTTGATAGTTTGCATTTGCAAGTCGTCGTAATTGTGCCGGGTACTGCCGATGATGCTGCGGAGGAACTTGTTGCGGTACAGGGACCATATGATAATTTTGGTAATGTTGTTGATGCATTCTCTGTGCTCTAAGTTGTTGACTAGTGATAATATCAGCATTCGTAGGCATTGGTGTCTGCAATGGCATTGTCTGTAAATATTGTTGCTGCTGCTGTTGTTGATGTAACTGCTGCTGCTGATGTGGATTCTGATACATGGCATTCTCACTAACCATGGCATAATCTAGCCCTATTGGATCCAAAACTGTGCTATAAACAGTAGGTACCCTCACATCTTCAAGATACTCCTTTGCAATCCGATCAATCTGACTAGGATCAATAGGCGTAAAGTTTGGCGTCGGTGGATGCAACACTCGTTCGTCGGTTGCCGTTCCTATTCCTAATCCTCCTCCTATTCCTCCTCCTACTGCACCTCCTCCTGTCATATCATTGATTTGTTGAAACAGTAATTCATCTTCAAATGACGAGGCGGCGAATGGAATCGCTCCTCCTCCGGCCGCTGTTCCTCCGCCAACTCTATTATAATTTCCGCCGCCATGCCACGACGACATTCTATTATCCAAAAATTAAAAAGTATTATTAAAAGTTCTTGAAGGATTTAAGAAAAAGAAGTTTTTAAGTCTGATGGATTCTAACAAAAGAAGATAATGAATGAGAAAGTAGAAAGTCCGTAGAAAAGAGAAAAAAAAAATTGGGAGAAAATTAATTAATCATGGGGAGTCGAAAGTAAACATAAACAAATAATAATAACGAAATTATTTTTTTATGGCAAGACGAAGAGTGGGATTTGGGTTCGGATGATAGAAAAGAGTGGGTGGTAGCTACTGGTGAAAAAGACCCGAGTGTTTGAGAGCTTAGACCCGGTAAATTATTATGTTTTAATTGCGGTATATATTTTATTTATTTTTGTTTCACGATCCAGAGATCTTGACTTGTCGTTCGCATGATCAGAGTAGAAGATTGAAGATTACCTTTATGATTTGGTATTCCCGAGTCAACATGCTACGGTTACGGATTAGATCGAGATAGAATATATATTGATATTGAAACCTTTTTATTAGTAATACTGTTATATAGTGGCGATGAATTCACTGAGACTTCCGCAATTGGCGGTCAAGAGAGCGTGTCGTCAGAAAGGGACACGCGACGTATAAGTTTTTCGAAACACGCGATAATTAAGGTAGAAACGTTCCAATGCGTGAGTTTTCTAAATTACCGGTATTTGATGGAATATAGGTACTTCTGTGGAATGCGGACCCCAGCCCACGGAGCGCCGCCATGCCATGCGACTCTTTTCCTTCATCATGGTGAGATACTAGTACCTTCCTTCCCCCGACTACACTCTGCCATGGCAATGAAACTTTTAGATCGAGAGGAGGTGTGACATTTACATCAATTTTCCAAGACCGAGGCTTAGCGAGTAGAAATCAATGGCGATATATATATATATACATACGCCTAGTCTTGTTAGTAGACAATAAATCGCGATGATCGAACGCGAGACTGAGCCGCATTCCAGATATTAATATACCACGTGAATGGAAAGGGGCGAAGAAAGAAAAGCGCTCCGCCTGCGCGCGCGCGCTGATTGTTTACTGCTCGAATATTTTCTATTCAGCAGCAGCAGACAGCCGTTTCTGTTTGTTTCTGGATTTGTTTGTTTATTTTTTTTGTTTATCATTACTCTCTAGTTTTGTGGTAACTTTTTTTGTTGTC
The DNA here is from genome assembly GCA_030558825.1 of Blastobotrys niveus. Taxonomy (NCBI): domain Eukaryota; kingdom Fungi; phylum Ascomycota; class Dipodascomycetes; order Dipodascales; family Trichomonascaceae; genus Blastobotrys; species Blastobotrys niveus. Next base: position 4,540 of record JAKTQM010001145.1, read on the forward strand.
TCTGTTTCTTTTCTTTCTTTTTTTCTTTTGCTGGTTGGTTACGCGTTTTCGGTACATGGGGATATAACATGTCAAGTTACAATGAAGAGGTTAGTAATAACAATACCCACCTAACAATGTCAACCAGCACAACAACATCCAGGAGAAGGGATGAATCGTCGTCGTCATTTGGTGCAAATTCAACCGATGATTTGGGGTCCCTGGTGTCACCCTTCCGGAACAACAACAATCGAAATAATCATCATCATCACATTATTGCTATCGGTAATAAGTATTCAAACGACAATTTCAGTACCTTTGATAATAATAACACTAAGCATTCATTTATACCGGTTCATAAACGTACAAGTATGGTCAACGTCAGTCGAATTGAAGATGATAATGATAAGGAAGAGAATGGGTATGAGAATGAGAATGATCATCCCATGAGTTGGATGGAAGGTGAAGTCGAGTTGGATGAAGAATGGGTGTCACAGAAAGGTAATTCGAGTGAAAGTACATTGGAAGGAGATGATTCACAGTTAGGAGGCGGCGGTGGAACGACAAAGCAGCATAATTCAGAAAAGATGTCAAAAGTGTCGACGCCAGAATGGAAACGCGCGTTGAATAATAATAATATGAATGGTGCTAGAAAGCAAACGTCGCTTGAGAATTTGTTTCGACCCCCTACTGTCAAGAACAGTAACGGTAACATGCATAACTATAACAATAACAACAATCAGCACCCACTTGATGCGATTCCAGAGAATCGTGAGGTAAACTCTGCAACTGCTTCGGGTGTATCGGCATCGTCAGCGTCTGTTAGTCGGGGTGACCAAACGTCTAGTTTTTCACAAAGCTTTGAAACTTCGGAAAGTGTTGATGATTCACGACGGTTATCTAGTTCGCCATTGAAGGTTTTTCAAAAGCATGATACGTTTACTAATTCCAAGTATGATGGGTTATTAGGGTCGCTTGATAAACCTGGTGGAGGCAGTAGCACCAACGCGTCGAATACATCGATAGAAGCGGCGAGTACGGCAAGTAATAATAACAATAATAACGTTAACGGGCGGAAGAAGAAGGAAGTGACGACTCAAGATTACATGAATGACGCTGATGAAGTTATGGCTAGAATCAAGGGAATGCATCAGAATTCAAACCCTGCTACGTTAAACAGCAATTATAATAGTAACAAGGAAAAGAACAACAATAATAATCACAACGACTTTTACGCAAACAATAACAACAACAATTACTACTACAATGATCAATCTACTAACCTTATAAATATCGACGATACCGAGTATACCCAGGATTCTAATTTTGATGAATCCGAGAATGTGATGAATGAAGATGATAGTTCGTTACGAGAGCTAGAATTTTCTATTAAGCAGCATCAGCCAGAAGCAAAGCCAATAGTACATCAACAACACCAGCAGCAACAGCAGCGGAAACGACCAGCATTGATCCAACCAGAAGACGTTCAAGGTATCATTCCAGAGAAATTTGGTGCAATGGATTTTGATCGTAATAATTTCCGGTGGAAGAGAAAGATTGAATCGGATTATGGCACAGGGTCAACTAAAGTTGGTAGTGAGGGGTATGGCAAGGATAGTCGTGGAGGGGATGATGTGTTTGCTGGAATTGAAGATTTATCAGATGGTAGTACGTTAGATGAGGAGAGTCAGCAGCGGCAGCGACAACGAGAGTTGGATTTGGATCGGTATAGAGAATCACGGGCGTTGGATGAACAGCCTAGTGAGTTGCGAGAGAGTCAGCAAGTTTCGGAAAATAGTGACGAAGATGAAGAAGATGAGGATGACGAGGAAGAGGAAGATGAAGAGGAGGAAGAGGATAGTTCGGATGAAGAGTTTGAGAATGGGTTTAGACAGGAAGGAGGATTTGCACCGTTACGAACTCCGCAACAATATCAAGCGCAGCAGCAAACACATTCACATGCATTACGAATGGTACCTAGCTCGGGTGGGAAACGAGAAGTATCATTCCGTCTACCAAGTATCATCAGCAGCAAGCATTCACCAGCAGCAAACAACATTCCACCTCCGTTCATGGAACTCTCGGCTAGATCATTGAGAGATGTGACGAACATCTCCAAAATCGATACGAGTTATTCGCACGGGTTTGAAACGCTGGTCAAGGTGTTGACTGACTTGGGGCGTAATGATCCAAACTGGGATCAATATGGCCATTTGAACCTTCGAAAACAAGGACTAGAATCGTTAGTCAAGTTGGACGAGATTTGTCCAGACTTGAAATCGATGGATATTTCCGATAACGCTGTATCGTTTGTGGGCGGTGCTCCAGACTCGTTACGATCGTTAATCGCCGACCGGAACCAACTTACGGATCTAGCGTCGTTTGTAGGAATGCCGAACCTGCAGTATTTGTCGCTGATTGATAACCGGTACGAGAAGCTCAAGGGGATGTCTGGGTTGTATCATTTACGCGAGTTGAATATTGACAGTAACTTTGTGACAACGTTGGACGGGATTTCCAATTTGGAAGGATTGCTAAGATTGAGTTGTAGTAAGAATGCGCTTGGTGAGCTGGATTTCCGAGGGTATAAATGGAAACGACTGGAAGAACTGGATGTTAGTGATAACGAGATTACGTCTGTCAAGGGATTGGAATGTTTGTCTAGTTTGTGCAAACTCAACCTGAATAACAACAAGTTGAAACAATTCAATTACAATGGCAAGCATAAACGGATTCGAAAGTTACTGCTCAACCGTAATCGAGATCTCACCAAGTTGGATGTATCTGGCCTAGTCGGGTTACGTGAGTTACGGCTGGATGATAATAACGAGAACCTGCAACTCATTGGTGTGTCACGGCTGAGGAATCTCGAGACATTGTCTCGTCGTGGAACAACAGCGTCTAGCGGCGGTAACGATGACGACTGGAGCGAGTTTACCGAAGTTCGTCGCCTGGATTTCAGCGGGTACCGAAACTTGACCCGATTACCAATGTCCGAACCGTTCTTGAATTTGCAATTGTTAGAACTATCCTCATGCGGGTTGACAAAACTACCACCATTATTCAGCGAGTATACTATCAATCTTCGTGAACTCAACTTGTCGTTCAACAAACTAACCAACTTGAAACCGTTAGTGGGGATTCCGAAACTCAAGCGATTGTACCTGTACCATAACGAGATTCGCGACCAAGAACATGTTATCGATACCATTGCCACGTTCAGTGAACTGACGGTGCTGGATTTACGAGGTAACCCAGTCACTGCCAAGATGTACCCGCAATTGGTGAATCCAACTGCCACTCGGCCAGATATGGAGTATGTACGGACTCGTACACGACAGTTCCAGCAATGGTGGGCAGCTAGAGATGAAGAGTTTGTAGCGCAGATGCCGCAGCGGTTACGGGATCGAAGAGACAAGTACCAGGCGTTGGTGTGGGGCGCCAGTACGGTGACGGGGGATGCGCGGTTGCGATGGTTTGATGGGTGTATGGTTGATCGAATGAAACGTGATGAATTGTGTAAGCATTTGGAACGAATTACGTCTCGTCATTAAAATAGCTTTTTATATTATATTATATTTTTGCAAAGGAAATAATAAATAAATTAGAATGAAATAGATGATTTATGAATGGACAAGTTAGTAAAATGGAGGTGGGAGGCTACTGGGACCAGTACTTCATGGCCCACCAGTACTTTAGTAATTCATCAGCACGTTTCTCAAAGTTCATTTCTGGAACTTCGGCCACTTCACCACTGATAAACGCATTACGCAGCTGCGTCACCGTCTTTTCGAGTTTGTAACTATCAATCACTCGAATCACATTAACCAAGTCGGTGGCATTAACACTGGGGCACATGGATCTTCGTAGCGAACCCAACACCCGATTGATCTCATCAATACCATTCGGCGTTAGAATCACACTAGAAATGCGTTGTTTTTTGGAACTAGTGGTTGCTGCTGCTGCGGCGGTTGCCATGGGCATGTTTATGCGGGTCTTTACACACTCCAACGTGCGTGCTGCAATGTATTCCAAATCGACTTCCCCATCGATATCCTCTGGTGTACCAATCGACTGTACTTCATCTTTCTTGCCGCCGCCGTTCTTTATCACAATACGTAGCTCAGGTTCTTCAGATTTACCCGCCTCCACTTTGACTTTTCTCACCTCGTCAACCCCAACATCATCATCATCGTCATCTCCTCCACTCATACTTGCACTTCTATCGTCTCCCATTTCATCTTCCTCTTCTTCGTCAGTTTCCGACCGTCGTTTCCGTTTACGTCCAGTCGACACCATCTTCTGGTGATTCGGCGTCGGCAGATCCTCTATCAACGATTCATCAAACTCCGCATCCACACTCTTCAATGCAAGTACAAACGCTTCACGTAACCGCCGTTTCGCTGGATTCCTCGACGACAATTCCTTGATTGCCTGGGGGATATCCAAATGTCGCAACATTTTATGTGATACCCAGTACCAGTTATTACTGCCAAAGAAATATATGGGGACGTTTCTAGATGGGTTATTTGGACGTTGTTGAAGCACCAAGTTGGGGACATCTGCGTCGCGGACTACTACTGCCGGCCATGGTGCACGTTTGCCAAGTTTGTATGTCGTTACCGTTCCGGGCGGGAATTCGCCGTACTTGGGGTCTAGAGGCATTTGTCGCTGTCGTTTGTCAAATGTTTGGGGCAGTTGAGTGGTGATAAAAAAAATGGGGGTTGGGAGGATGATGGATGGAGGTGAATCAAGGGGTCGTGAGGCTCGACCCTTGAAGATTCAGATCCAAGATTCATAAAGATTAGCCACACCGTTGGAATTTCCTGATATAGATGCAGCAGATTGCAGAACAGATCAAAAAAAAAAAAAATTCCCTACCTCCGATTGGGTTTGTAAAGGGGGCAAAAGACCCTGAAAAAAACACCTCCTGGCTATAGATCGGTGTTGGGCAAGCAAGGTATTCATTCATGCCGAGCCTCCATTGTCAGTTGTTCGATCTGGTGGTACTTTGTACTTTTGTACTTGTACATCGCAAGGTACAATACAGCACATGCCCAGAGTATTATACAGGCTACCTCTGGCACACGACATGACTAGGAAATTACTACTAGTTGTATTTCTAGAATCCTCTGTTTTTGCTAACAACAATAATAATATTATTAAAAAGGATGAATGACGTTTCATAACTCTACTATGTTCTTCCGTGTTTTTGATAATCATGTTTTTTTTTTTAATACATACCCCATCCACACCCATCTAGCTGAAGTTAGCTAGAAAAAACCAAAATAATAATAATAAAAGTAAAAAAGAAAAGAAATCAAAATCTTCTGTGTAACTAACAAAAAAAAAAAGTTATTCGTAAAATGCATAATAAAAAATAATAATAAAAAAACATCGCAAAGGAAAACACACCCCACCACGGAACAAAAGCATTATTTTCTCCCCACAAAACAAACAATCACGGGTATAATATAAACTTGTAGTAGTATATTTCTGTATCACTTTTTTTTTGCTCTCGTAGTTGCTTCCCCCTTTTGCAGTCTATGTTGTCTGTTGTTGCTCTCACTTCTAAAACCCACAGGTATTGTCGTATTGATAGTTATCCAACGGTTGAGGGAATAATCCAGCATTAATCAACCGACACAAGTCCCATTCAGACGATCGTTCAGTCTTATATGTCCAGAAAAAGTACCCGTTACCTTGATTATACGCCTGCATCTGAGCTTCCACATATCGTCGTGTATCAGACTTCTTTTGATCAGACCAAGTATTGATATCATCAGTTCCAGCACAGTTACCAATATATGGAGAATTATCAAACGAACCAGAATATCGCGCAGCTCGTCCAACACCATTCAACCATTTGGTACAATCAGTCATGGCAGCTGACCATTCACCAACAACCTTCCAATGACCTTCCTTCTTGACATTCCAGCCAATGTTGCATGCTTCTTGGACATGTTCGCCACCATCTCGTTGTAATTCTCCTGCTGAAAACACTTGATACTTGTGGTGATCCAACATCACGTTCCAATAATCTGGCGATGTCATGAATTGGTTGAAATATCCTTCTTGTTGGAATGCATCGTGAATAACTACTAGAGTGTCGCCTCGTTCTCGAACCTTGTTGTAAGCCTTGAGATAATAATTCTTGACCACATTCATATCCATTTGAGTTCCAAGTGGTTCATTGAGCAATTCAATACCGGTTACAACATCTCCCATGTTGCCATATCGTTCCGCAATCTTACCCAATGCGTCTACTGTAGCATCAACATTACCACCATTTGGCCATTCGACTTGATCTCGCAACCCAGAATTATCAAACCCATTTTGAGACCCTGGAGCACCGTGTAAATCAATCCAAGCCTTCAACCCATGATTTCGACACCATTGCAAGGCACGATCTAAGTACTTGGTTTGACCCTGAACATAAGGATCACCATATTGAGGAGCAAACGCCCAATAACCAATTGGAATTCGGACATGATTGAATCCCCAATCTGCAATTTGCTTGATATCTTCTTCAGTTACCCAAGTATTCCAATGGTCGGAAAGTCGCTTTTGGGCTTCATCTTTGCCGAGAGATTCGCTGTAGTGATATTCATCTACTGGAGTATTACTTGGATCAAAGCATTCAAACATTGAAGGGTTAATAAACGGTTCGATTACAAACCACCCTCCAAGGTTGACACCTTTAACTTTATCGCTGTTGTAGTCAAAACTAACTTTTCTCTTCTCGATCGGAGAGGCAGATACACCGACTGCCGTTAGAAGGAGAAGGAATCTGAAGACAGAACCCGTCATCCACATGATAGATGTAGTAGATTAAAAGATGGAGGGGGACTAATAATAATAATAATAATAAAAATAATAAAAAAAGATGAAGAAAGGAGAAAAGGAAAAAGAGAGAGAAAGAAGAAAGAAAAGAAAGGGAGGATTTTTTATGGTTTATATATCTGCGTGCCCAAAATAACAAGAAAAATAAAATATATTTGCTCCTTAGATTCCAGCTAAAACAACATCTCTCTTCTCTTACACTAAACTACTACGCTCATAATGTAATGTACCGTAACCATGGTATTTCACGGATGGATGTGCTGGTGCTTTTTTCTGCTAAGAAGAGCTAACCGACTGCCTAATCTAGTCACCAGCGGCTGGGCATAAGTCTTTTTTTTTTTTCTATTTGCTTTTTTACCTTGCTATTCGGATGCTCAACTTCTTGTCGTCTGTAATACTTTGTCGACAAACAAGATGGTCCTTTTCTTTTTTCTTTTCTTTTCCTTTCTTTCTTTCTTTTTTTTTTCTTATTTTTTATTCCTTTATTTGATATCGACTAGAGGCTCATACGTAAATCTCTAAACCACTTCCCTCACCCTCCCGTCCCCTTACATGAGACTGGTCAGAGCTATATACAAAAAGTTTCACCTTTCAAGACATTAACATCTTTTGACGAACCTGATATCTGAAACCTAAACATCTTAAACCTCTGTCCAGTGTATCTATTTTAACACACATCCCTAGGAAAGATAGGATAGCTCCCTAGATTTTTAAAGAAAAAAAAATCCCAGAGGTTGGTTGTAATAAAAAAAAGAATTCAAAAAAAAACGACAAGTCATCTAATTAAGGGAGAGAAGACTAAAGTTCCGTTGTTCTTGTTGTTCTTCTATATGTCAAAGAGAATGCCTGCATAGAATTTAAACAAGAGATCCAATCGGAGTATGCGGGAATAAATAAATAAATGCTTGTCAAGATAGAAATCTATATACTTTTTTTCTTGTCAGAGATCGTTGTTCTCTTGTTTGATCGTAGATCTTAAATATTCTAATATATCTATAGTAACATAACGTAACAAATCAGATCAACTTTTCTTCTTTCTTTCTTTCTTTTCTTTATTATTATTATAATCATCAACAGGGTGCTCCTCTATATGTCAATCAGCCAATTCTTTTCTAATTTACGCTTACGATCGGGAATAATATTCATATTGAATTGAACAACTCATAACCAGTAGTGATTCCATTCCCGACTAGACTAACCAACTAACTAGAATGTCTCGGTATTTGTATCTTTTGACTCTAATTAAAGATGGGGCTGGGTTTCAATGAATCTTAACTTTACTTCGTTTCGCCTACTTTCATCATCTTTCATCTTCATCCCATCAACTTGGTACTCTTTTTTACCTTTCCCCTTCAAACCACCACCATACACTTCTTGGCTTGGCCCTTGGTAGCGTGAACCTCACCCACCCACCCACCTGAATTTTTGTTTTTTTTTTTTCTTTGTCCTCATGATAATACAATACGCCAAATGCCTAGACATGCTTGTATAGTTATACCTCCTCTTATTTGTACCAAATAAATTAAACATCATGACCATATTTTCTATTTCCATGTAATTACTGTTCTTGTCCTTCCTTCCTCCTGCATTAAATGATATTTTGTAACTGGCAGTGGCACATATCACGCTCGGGTTTGACGCAGGTGAGTTAATTTTATCCCCTCCTCCTCTCTCCCTCCCGTTTTGCATGACATTGCATGGCATGGCATGACATGACATCTCTGCCCCCCCCCCAAACTATACCACCTGCATCAGAAACCAGTAGAAAGGAGTTTAGAATCACAAGATGATGATTTACCTATCCATTCGGCGGTTGAGTAGAAGTAGCAGAAGTAGTAGCAGTAGACAGAAGAACAAAGTTTGATGAACTCCCAAAAATTAAGCGCCGCCACCACAAAATGTCTGAAATTATTCTTTTTTTTGACAATTTTTTTTTTCTTTTTCGAACACATTAAAGCCCATTTCTATTCAATCATGAGAACTCTGAGGTCATTATTATCCGACCCTTTACCTCCATTACCATCCCATCATCATCACTCTCCTCCTCCATCTTCATCACCACTTAATTCCAATGGTTGCCCAGATTCTTCCCATAATCACCCGAAATTACACACCCCACTCGCTCAAGTGTTCAAGTGGCATGATCTCGACAATTTTATCAATGCAGAAATGATGTCTGCATGTGACAAGTATCTGGGGAGAAATATCAACCTAGAAGGTATAGCTTATTCTACCCCGCATCAGATGCTTATCGCCAACATCATCAACCCCATAATTGAAGCCATGAAAACGACGTTGATCGACATTTTCGTTAAAGGTCAAAGCGGAGATTCCATCGTTTTATTAGACCCCGATATTGCCCTGACTTACAAGAAGGAATCGATTTGGTTGGTAGGGCTCGTGCCGAGTCCTGATGAATTGCAGGAATTTGAATCCAATATTTACAATGAAAATAATCAATTACTTCAGAAATTATTCGGTCTCATGGGATTAAATAATTGCCAATTTGGACTTGTCTCCACTTATGACAAGTCTTGGATCGTTAAGCGAGATAATGTGCCGCCAAATAATTTCGCCGGCAATAGTAATAATAATTATTGCGTATGGGATCGTACCACTACCAACCAGCAGCAGAAACAACAGCAAAAGTCAGCTATCGTCTCTGATCCTACCACGATATGTTGGATTAGTGACGTTATTCACCGCACCGATACGGGAACGACAAAAAGCCTCATTGCCGCGTTTATGGCAATGTTAAATCATTGTTGCCAAAACCCTCATGAACGACCTCGGTACACGGTTCCGATTCGTATCACCAGCAAGGATTATATTCAGTTACGTACCTCCACTAGTAAAAGCTTTGCGGGGAGACCAGCACACCTGATCACTGGCAAGTTGAACTTTGGTGCGGAACCAGTGATTTTTAAAATGACGTCGTATCATGAACAAATGCTTGATTATGAATTTTCTATATATCAAAAGTTGCATCGATTACAAGGTGAAGTAATACCAAAGATCATCATGGTGGGTAACTTTTGGAACCTTGGCAAGGTGGTGGTATATGAATACGTTGGAGATCGGATCACTTTGGACGAACTGACGTATGATCATGCTCAGGAAATTAAAGAATTGGTTGCTCAGTTGCATGATTGTGGTGTATTACATGCTAATTTGCGGTTATCCAATTTTTGTCATTCGGGGCAAGGTGATTTGCGTATGGTCAATTTTGAACGAGCTATATTGAATCCTAGTATTCAACAAAAGAAGGAAGAATCGGAACGTGCAACAAGGTTATGGACGGAACGAAAGACTAGTGATTATTGGTTATTATGGTACTAGTAGCAGTATAAAAGATTTTAGTTAGTTAGTAGCCAAGCCTATATATCTAGTATTTTTTTTTTTCTTTTTTGTCAACTTTTCGTCATGTTGGTATATCCCATTCATATACCATCAACATGGCGCAAGAATGATGTTCATGTTCACCCCGGTAACCAGTACCTTGGAGTGGCAACAAAGGGGGAAACCTCAAAATGCGTGCGGCTGGGGCAAGGTTTATCCCTTTTGTTGTCTGCTAGTCAGTACGCTTTAGAAATTTAATACTGGTTTCTTGGCAACGGGTTCTTTTCTTGTGGGTGGTACCCTAGCGATCCCGGACCGAGACGAGATCTACTTGTATATCAGTCCAATTCTTCTTGTTTAGGAAATGAATAGATCTCATCTGCCTTTTTTTTTTAAGGGGGTCCTTGTTTATACCAAGGGTTTGGTCTGCAGTTGGCACGATTTAGCAACTATGGAATCTTTGTTTTGAAGGTGGCTGAGATCGAGGAAGGATATATGTATAGTCTCTTGGCGGAGAGAGAGAGAGAGCGTGTGTATTTGTGTGTATGTTTTTTCTGCTATTATTAGAAGAAAACCCTTGAAGAGAAAGAGAAATCTCGTCTAGGCATAATTTCTAAATTGGATATAAGTGTAGAAAACTAATTGAATCAAAAAGTAAGTAGAAAGTTTTGATTAAAGTTTGTTTTTTTATCTTTTCTGTCGGTCAACAGGGATGTGGTTCAAAAGGGCTGGTTTTGATGCGATGGCGGACCTTTGCATCCTTTGCTGGATAGCGTAAAAATGGGCAATTCCATGCGTGAAACATCAGCTCATGTTGTAAAACCCTAAATATTAAACAGGAAACGTCGTCGAGGGGTCTTCAGGTTCATATAACGTCAGCGGTTGGCTGGTTTCCCATTTCCTGCCCGCCTCCCGGCATTTGCAAACTGAAAAAAAAAAACCATACGTAAGCGCCTTATCGACGCCTCAAGTTGCATTTTCCACGGGCCGATGAAGTTCCAGTTCCTAGTTGTGATGTCTTGGGTGATGCCCAACATGCCCTGAATACTACCAACGGCGACATGGAATAGAACGGGAAGATGAGAATGGCCGATACAAGCCAGGATGATGGTACAGTATATATGCAAAACGATATATGCAAGTAAGGTATGGGAACAATCCGGCATTTCCAGTTTTTGTCGACTGGAATATTTTTTATCCTGGTATGCGGGCATTATACCCCTGACTATGCTGGCGCGCATCCAGAAAGATTACATAACTTAGCTTCTTGGCTAGAATATAGCGTATAACAAGCAAAGATTGGCGGAATCTGGTTAGTGTATTCGTTCTCTTTCTTCACCTTTCTTTGACCCTTAGAAGGAGGCACCAATTTTAGTCATGTTAGAGGTTGATGAATGCAAATGTAACCGCGCGATGGGATGATCTTGGCAAGTAATGAAACTACCAAATACTTCTGCACTCACGGTTACTACTACTAGGGCTACTTTTCAGCATATAGATAACCATGAACCACCAACGAATTGCATTGAAAGGCAGTAGGGGGCAACAGCGACAATAACATTCACGCCAAAAGGCGCTAGAACGCGGCAGAAAGTGGTGCCGGGCGATTTAGTTACCAGCAATAGATAGTGTCGGCTTAGTTTCCACGGAGAGAATACAGCTGATTTATCTGCATACAATGGGGTTGGAGACGGTGCAACATGCGGTACAAATCCCCGGCTGTGCGGCTTTGAGATACACACAAGAGCTGATGGGTGTTGGATATTAGTCCAAGAGGATATGCAACGATGTTGTGTTATATCTTCTGGTGCTGAACGGTTAGGCCAACGAAACGAAACGAAACTATGGGAGCAACGGGTTTGCATATTATCGGCATGTATTATTTACGGTTATGAACTTCATTGAGTACGCCTCGTCAATGAAACGGTTCAACTTCACTTAACTCGAAATTAACAACCTTCCATTGACACTCATATCGGACAATAGTTTTACTAGTCCAGTTACGGTGACGTATTCCGCATTTAAGTAGCGTCTTGTTCAGGACTTCAATCTCCTCCACCGTCAGAACGCGATCGACCAAGTCTGGTAGATACTCAATCAATATATAGAACAAACCATCGGTACCAGTAATCGACCCGTGAGAATACAGATATGGTGCGCAATACTCATCGGCAGAAAGTATATGCTCCAACCGTCGATAACTGTACACTTCATTGAGGTATCGATCCCCATCACGAAATACTTTAAGCATCTTTCTGTTTCCGTTTCCACAGTGACCAATATAGAAACGTGTCCTACCTTTTGAGCCCCACACGTCTTGTTGGCCCCACACCTCTTGTTCCACTTTAAAGTCTCTGAAACTCATCTCGCTGCCACCTCCAGCTGTCAAGCTGTATATCAATCCCGGCGGTTTAAAGTACTGCCGAGTGTAGCCAAGCTTGTCGTTGGTCTTGGCCTCGGTTTACTAAATCTCTCTTGAATTGATCCATATCCATACCATCTTGACCATTAGTATCCAATTCTTCAAAATACCTTTTCAAAGTGGGGAGCCTTTCACATGCCTGTGTAATAATAAAACTGAAGTACTTCCAAAGAAATGATCCATCTTCTCGCCAGACCGTCAGCGTGCTTACATTGACCTGCGGGAGTTGATCCTTAGCTTTCCGCAGCCAATCACAACAATTTGGTGACAGAATCAACTTATTTATGGGGATTTGTCGTTTATCCGATCCAGTACCTGGTGCTTTATGTTTAACCGCCAATGTTCCCCCTACTACAGTATCGGGTGTACCGATAGCCACTCTCTCCTTTTCAAGAAAACGCCTCTTTCTGTTCGTTCTAGTGCCTTCATGATCAGTCGGCAGTTTTTGATCCTCTTTGTAAGTATTATTCAATGATCCGGCCCGGCTGCGGCTGCTATATTGAAATAGCATGTTCGGGGTCGTTACGACGTCATTCACTTTGCACAACACCATACCAGCCCCGTCAAACATGACAAAAGAATAAACAGGCTTGTCCCAAGGATAAGGTTTAAATGCATCTTCACATTTTTCACGAAAAACCTGCTCACAATCTTTCAATTGTCTTGAAAACAATGGATCCAAGTCCATTGTAGTATAGTTTTGCAACAATGCCGTGGCGTTTTTTAAAGCTTCCCCATCTCGTACCTTGGGGCCGAAAATTGCATCGCGTCCACCAAAACTTGTTTTTCTCTGTACACTATAAGCACCAGCCGATAATCCAGAATCAAGATCGCCGTATTTAACTATAGTTACAAGCATCCACCCCCTTCCAACTCTCATCCAAACGGAGCCATTCATTTCCAAGCCCCAAAAACCGTATATCTTGAGATCACAGTCAACAAGTCTCAACTTTTGGTTTATGTTCGTCAGCAAATAATCTCTACACCAATCCACCATCCAGTTGTACCAAGACCAAATGCCAGAGCTAGTCCAGATTTGATATTGTTTAGTTGCATCGAATGGATCTAAACAAATATCTACTGATTTCAACACCATCCTTAGTGTCTCGTCATGGGCAATGCGACTAACATCTTCTTGGCCATTATGAAAGTTGAACCAAACTGGCGGTATATTCAATAACTTATCCGCCCACATCTTGCTTGGATGGCTCTTCTTTTTTGGTTCAACAGCTCTAGCTGCAACGAGATGCGCCAAGACCATCGACCACAAAGGAAGGGCATATAATGAAGAGCTGGGTAGTAATTGCGCAATGTTCAGCGACCCTATATCATCAAGACTTTTTACATTCATAGCAGCGGCAGGCGGACCAGGCATTATAGGTAGCATATTTTTCATAAACTGTTCATATACTCTGATCTTGAGACCTTCCAGAAGCCCCCTTGCATCTTTTTCTACTTGATCTGCCCATCGGTCACTCGCTGTCTTGTCTTTGGATGTTAGTCCAAAGCGCAAGCCACGCAAATACCCATAAAAATTTTTGCTTTCCAGAGTCTTGTCCATCTTTGCAAAATATCCGTCAACATACTTTTCGTCATCTAGTTCATTCCTCCTTGAAAACAACAGCCTGTTAGAGTCACAGTAATTAATTTTTTTTTCTTCTTCTGATATTTACTTACCACCGGGTCTCCAAAAGGTTCTTGCATTGTTGCCAGCAATCTATGGCAGTAGTCAGTTCCTGGATAGTTTTGTCAGCATAGGATCGACTTATTTTTTTTGTAAAAGATTAGATACATTTCCACCCGGCTTGTACACAATATACCTTCCAGAATCCATTTGTGCACTTGTTAAAAAAAAATGATGCAGCCCAGAAGTGTGGATAGCTGCACTGAAATTTTTTGAAAAGGAGCCGTATTTTGATCCATTTTTGATATCCATTCCTAGATTTTCCTCTTTCTCTTTTTTTTTGTCTGCCTGCCTAGTGGGGATAGCTGCTGCGGCTCATCTGTCCCCCTGAGCGCACCTCACTGCACCGCACTAATCAAATTCTCATGATCCCCTCACGGCCTGTGGTATCGCCATAATATCGACAGTGTTAATTAAATATTATTATCGAAACTTTCTTACTTATTCTCTATACCTATAGTACCCGTATGTAGTATTTTTATTAGATCATGTAATGGAAGTACGTAGCAAACGTACAAGGGTTCGTAGTGGGCATTGAGCAATTACGAAGGATAGGATCAAATGGTGCTGGGAACAATAAATAACGTATTTAAGAGTCTAAGATTAATTACATGAATGAATAAATTCGATTTATATGGATGACATTATACGAGTGCGGCTCACTGTACCACAAGCTATAAAACAGCAAGCAGTGGATGTACGCAGTAAACGTACGATGGTTCGTAGTGATCCTCCAATGTCGAACTGAGCAAGTACGAAGGAAGGGAGCAAGTGGTGCCGAGAACCATAAATAGTGTCAGTTAAGATTCTGGGAAAATTACATGAAAGAATACAGCTATTTATATGGATGGCATTATAGCTTTGGTCACAAACATGAGCCGCACAGTCCAGGTAATAATACTCTTGACTAGAATCTAATTCTGTTGAACCCTGTAGTCTAGCGTAGGTGGTTAGAGGTAAAATATAGAATATATATTTTTATAGTTGAAAAAGAGAAAAATTTTACATACATATTTTTTTATCCGAGTCTTATTTATAGTACCACTAGACGGTCACTTTACTCTGTCGGGAACCGTCGAAGTCCCACAAGTTCCAACAAAGCAAGAGAGGTGAGTCTCATCTTATTTTGACATTAATATAATTCTTTTTTTACCTTAAATATATTGGTTATGGTTATTTTCATTTTAAGCACCCCCCCCATCTCGCACTCGGTCACCGCTAAACCTCAATCTCACGGATACGGACCAACCTCACTTTGCTCAAAGTCATATACCATCAAACTACCGCGAACTTCGACAAAAGTTTCGAAAGACAAGTTCTTGTGCCTGATGCCGCAGCGACGCAGCTTCTTCTGAAGGGCATCACGCTTTGACTTACTCGGTTCAGCATAATTGATGGGAATTACTGGAAAATTCTCAATCAATATAAATAACTTGAAGGATCCATCAATATCTGTAATCAACCCGTGAGATACAAAATCTGGAGCACAATACTCTTTTGGAGAAAGTATGTTTTTTAGCCGTCGATAGCTAAACACTTCATTGAGGTACAACTGCCCATCAAGATACACTTTAAGCACCTTTCGACGTCCGTTTCCAAGGTGACCAGTATAATGTCGAGTCGATGTATTGGCCCTGTATGGGATATGGAAATCTTTTCCCGGAATGAAATCACGCATATTCATCCTGATGGGTTCTCCTCCAGCTATCTTGATGTATTTTATTGGCCATGATGATTCAATATACCGCCTTGCGTAGCTCAATCTGTCCTCGCTGTCGAGTTCGTCTATTAAATCGCTCTTTAATTGGCCAATATTCATACCACCTGGACCCTTTGAATCCAATTCTTCAAAATACCGTTTCAAAGTGGGGAATCTTTCGCATGCCTGGGTAATGATAAAGGTAAAAAACTTCCAATAAAACGACCCATCTTCTCGGTAGACAGTCATTGTACTTACATCGACCTGCGAGAGGTTATTCTTATCATCCCTCAGCCATGCCCCAGTATTTGGCGATACGAACCCAGTGTCGTCTGCCACTGGTTTAACTCTAGATGTTTTCCCCCCATCATCGGTGTTGTGTGTATCGACAGGGTCCGAGTCTTCAAGACGTCTCCTCTTTTTGCTCGTAGTAGCTGTAGAGTTGTCCTGCTTAGACCGTCTGTTACGCTCTTTAGTATCCCCGGTTGATGAATCAACGTCATTGTCGTGTCGAAACGGTATGTGCTGGTTCGTTAAGACGCTATCCACTTTGCAAAACACCATACTGGCTCCGTCAAATATCACAAACGACTCGCCACCGTGCATCAAAGAATACTTGAACGACCTTTCACACCTGTCACGAAACAACTGTTCACAACTTTTTAACTGTCTAGAAAACTGCTGATCCAAGTCGTCCATTGGCGTATTGTTTTGTAATAAAAACAATGCCTTGGCCCTTCTCAACGCATTCCCGTTTCGTACCTTGGGGCCACCACCACCAGCACAACTATAAGCACCAGCCGATAATCCATAACCAATCTCTTCACATTCAACTTTAGTTAACAGCACATACCTCTCTCCAATTCTCATCCAAACCGTCCCATCCAGTTTCGCATCTTGAAAGTAACTGAGTTTGGATTTACAAAACTTCATTTCTTCCCGAGTTTTATCATCGGGTCCCCGATTGTTCACGATTATGAGTCTACAATCAAGTCTTGCCAACTTTCTGTTTATTTTCGTCACCAAACAACTTTTTAACTCATTTACCATCCTGTTGTAAAATACCGAAACCCCTTCATTCAAACTGCAACATTGAAATTCTGTGTCGAATGGGTCCAAACGATAACTCACCGATTTCAAGACAGTTTTTGTTGTAATATCGTCAAGCTCCCCACCACCACCAACATCATGAAATTTAAACCAAACTGGTGTAGTATTCAAGTAAAACACCGTCTCGTCTGAGGACATATTATCATGATCATTCCCGCCAGTCATCTCTGGGATTACACCTTTATTTGCAACTAATTCGGCCAAGATTATGGCCCACAGAGCATGTCCATTTAATGAAGATCCGGGCAACGACAATTGCACTTCCTTCTCCTGCGTGTTGCTGTTGTTACCATTAGATCTTTCAGTTTGCTCGAGGTTACCATCAAGGCATTTCATCGTTGTATTAGGCTCAAATGCAAGGTGAAAAGGTGGTGCTTTTTCCAAGCAATTTTCAATAATCCTCACATAGACGTCCTCTAGAAGCATTTTAATATCTTTTTCTACTTGGTCTGCCCATCGGTCACTAGCCGTATAGTCTTTGGATTTTAGCCCACGGCGTAACCCACGCAAATAAGCATCAACACCGGGTACGCTTTCGCAAGCTAGTTTCTCGTTCATCCTCTTGAAATAACTGTCTACAAATTCTTCATCCTCAAGCTCATCCCGCCTTATTGTTTTTTTTTGGAAAGCTCACTGTTAGTAATCTCAAATATATATATTGCATATTTTTTTACTTACCATTGCGCCTCCACAAGCTCCTTGCATTGCCGCAAGCCGTCTATGGCAGTTTCCCTAGCCTAGGTACTTTTGGTTAGCCTAGAGTCCATTTTTATTTAGGTGTTGATCACATACATCTCTACTTGGATCCGGTCTGTACACGATATACCTTCCAGAGTCCATTGGCTCCTTTTTTTCTTTTCTCTTTGCTGCTGTTAAAGGTGTAAATTCGGACCTGTCTTGTCAATTTTGAAAAGGCATCGTATTTTGATGCTTTTTACCGGCATGTAAACACGAGTACACGTAATTTATACTTCTCTTTCTCTTTTTGGCGTGTACCTAGTAGTGGTTTAGATGATGCGGCTGACAGTCGTTCCTAATCGTTGGTTCTATTGTTCTCTCTTTGATACCATTAAAATACAAAAAACATTAAAGAAAGTCTGGCAGCTGGCATAAAAACTGCCGTTCCATTCTGATACCATTTTTAAATTCTAACAGCATATCCTATCGCTCCTGCTTGGTATATCGCGGGGACTCGGCTGTCGTAACCGAATACGATACCCGAGGCTATTTATTCATTCAAACGACGTCAATAAAAAAAACAAGCAAGCTGACCATGATGAGATATTTAGCTCACTTTTGAATCAAAACAGAAAATAACCTGGTTTCAGACACTATCTGCGACAATGACATAACCGATCCAGTAAGAAAAAAAATAAGTTGAGCCGCTTTGAATTTTGTCAATTTGCGGGGACAGCAAAAGAGCTGGTAGCGCCAAGATTTTACCAGCGATCGAGATAGTTACACTACGGCACGGCACTGAGCTCCAGGTCTTCCGGCCATGCCATGCCATGCCATGCTTATTCCCTCAAGGGTCATAACCTCGACCCTGCATGTGCCTGCTTTTTGCGTCGTCGACAGTAGGTTAAATTTAGACCTATTCAATTACGTATGCGTATGCATTACGTAGCGAAAGACAGGGAGGCGAAGGGAAAGGGCAAAACATTTAGGCAGCGCAATGCGGAATTTTTAATCTGGTAATCTTCGTTGACGATCATGATCAATCCGGTAACAATAAGAAGATTCACGAAAAAAACAACAATGCCACCTACTACCAAATATAAAAAGGGACCACTCTCCTCCTCCTCACATCCTTCTTTCTTTCCTTTCCATCTCGCTTTAAATCTACACCAACAATGAAACTAAATACTATTACTGCCATCTCTGCAATCTTCGCATCATCTGCTACCGCCATCTGGCCACCACCACCACCAACCTTCCACCTCACCGTCAAATCCACCGACGTAGCAATCAATGATCGGTACGTGGCCGTAACGCCTATGGCCGACGCCCCGTTCATGACCAACGGGCTCGTCAAGGATGAACCAACCGACGGGGTGTTTATGAGCAACAACACCAACGTTCTAGCGTACGTTTGGAACACTGACAAGTCGTTGCAACAAGCTGCTTCGATCCAGCCAAGAGACAATGACCCAATGTGGGAGTTTATTGTCACGGCCAAGCAACAAGAAGCAGGGACCTGGGATACGGGGTTCAAGTTTAGTAAAGATGATGAACTGTTTTATAAGGGCACCAGCGACTGGTATGCTTGTGATGAGCAGCGTGATGCAGAACATTTTACGTTGCGGTTCTTTAATAAGGAGAATAACGGGCATTACTTGTATGCTTGTAAACCAGTGAAGGTTGTTCGAAAGTTTTTGCCACAGATCATGTCTGCTCCAGACAGTGGCAGTCCTCCTCAATAAGCAGCATTTGCTCGCTTTGAAGATTTTATTATTCTCCTAGTTTTCTTTTTTAAATTTCTAATTTGGAACACAATAACGCACACTAACGAAATTCATATTCTTAAGAACATAAAAAAGTTGATATATATTTCTTGTTTTCTTTGTTTATTTATAGTATCAAAATAATATATTATTATGCATATCGATCCCTAATTTAATAAACATGTGCCCCCATGTCCAACAAATGTGCTATCCTCTCATACATGCATGCGGCTCTCGCTCGATTCGAGGAAATTGCTGAAACCCGCCCGTTGGTGTAAACAATGGATCAGAATGTAGAACGATTGTCATGAAACCAGATCGTGAATCGGGAGTTCTATCAGATATTCCACCGTTATCCAACGCCTCGATCCTACAAATAAACAAACAATAGGGAGATCGGATTTACTATTTTTAAAGCACACCTCTATAACTTCTACCCCGCCCGTTGGTTCGCGCACCACTGTCGATCATGTCGATCTACCAGATCCTTGGTCGTCAATTCCACTACGATGGCCCCACTTTGATTATCCACGTCATTTTAAACGGTCCCCCAACATGGCATCTGTCTACTACCTATACAGATGAAGCAAAAAAAATGGCAAAAAGATATTTGAACAACTGATTAGTTGTTCTATCGAAGCTCGATGTCGACAGGATTCGAACCTGCAGCCTTCAGAGCCGAAATCTGATGCTCTGCCATTGAGCCACGACACCTCGGAACTCCGACCGATGACGTTTTTGATCGGCAAACTCTATTTATAGTGAAATCGAATAAGTCACGTGACCTGTGTCTCAGCCGCTTGCGGCTCGAATTTCAATTCATTTTGGTGACAAAAAGGCATAATTAGCGCGAGAAGGCAGCCATACTTGCTTAGTAGCGTTGTTTTGTAAATATTAGAGCAAGACAGCGAATATTTTCGTCGCCTGTCCCGTGCCAACAGAAGGTTTCCCATTTCAACCCACACTTGTCGGATGTACGTAGTAACTGGACGTTGGTCGACCAGCATAGAAGACTGAGAAAGTGCAAGGGATAGATCAACTGATTGCTGAGAATAATAGTGTCGGTTAACTTTCTAGGAAAATTGCATGATAAAACGCATATATACTATATGAGTAGCATTCTCTATCGTCAGTGCGGCGACGTTGCCAGGTCAACATAATACGGTGCGGGTGTGGCATATTATCGTTATTAATGATGTGATATACCAGTCAAGCATTGTATCATATTCTCCAATTCACCAGATTGTTTTTTTTAACGCACGATACAAAGAAGTTCCCTTGAACAGGTACATTAGACATTCAAGTATTATCTATCTATCTAAATTAATGTATTGCTATCCATATCTTTGACAAAAAGTCGCTAAAAAACTAAAGCGTGAACCAACTCACTATGTTTCAATACAGAACTCCGATGGTATCTATCCTTTATTTTATCGTAAACAAAAATATAATTCTTTGTAAGATAGAGAAGTTGACTATAACCAGTATTTTCCCGAAAAAAGGATGAATATTTTTCAGTCATGAATTCTTCCAACGGTATATCCAAATATATTTTATTAATCATTTGAGGATGATTAAAAATATATTTGTACCCCACTTCTTCGATTGTTTCTAATCGTAAATTGTTTTCTGCAATTATAAAAAAGTACTTCATTTTGGATTATTTTTTCCGTTATGAACTATCACAAATATGGGGTTAGATTATATTATCTTATAGTTATGGCAAAACATACCGGCCACAAAAATGGTTAGAATATTTAGAATATCTTCTTCTGAAAGAAATTGAAGGAACGCAAAAACACGCGGAAAATTTAAACCACGACCCGAAACAATATTATTTATATCTTCTTCGCCGCTCCGAGAAGTTGAAGTAGCCCCGCGTGTTGAAAATCACTTCGTATAGGTTTTATTAAACCCGGATCTTACCGATACTTTAAAGATCGGCGAAACGATTTGCATTGAGCCAAATCATTGCTAACACACCCCTGAAACGTTCTAT
>JAKTQM010001145.1:32300-42408 GCA_030558825.1 Blastobotrys niveus
AATCTGGGACCCATATGATTCGGGCTCGGAGGATAGTTCTGTTAAATGTGCTTGCAATTGCCAGAACACTAGTAGAGTGCAATGTGGTGATTCGCTACAGAGGTCTAATAAAAGATCTTCTAACGCCATTGACTCCGTTTCTACTGTCACTTGAAGTTGAACCAATTGTGGTAAGAAGAATTCAATTTCTTCACTAGGGTATTCTCGTAGCTTTTGGCAGAGGTGGAAATGGAGCCCTACATTTCCTGCGTATTGTTCTAGATATGATACGCAGCGGAAGAGGGTGAAATGGGGCGATTCCATGAACCTCAGCAGCCACGCATTACCTCCTCTTTCATTGCTCATGGTTGTGTGAAAGAGTAAAAAGGGGAGGTTGATATGTTGAGATGTTTGGAAATGAAATGAATTTATGTACGACGTGTCGATAGTTTTTTTTGTTGTTTTAATATTTTTGTTGTTGTCCCAAATTTGGCTCAGCGCGTGGTCCCCCCTTTGGAAAAATGCGATCACATTCTTGTGGCAACAGTGGACAGAATGAAGTAGGATGATTGATATTGGATTTGCTGCTTGATGTTCAATTGAACGCTTTCGATGAAGATAGACAAGAATCTTTTTATTTAACATAAAATTTGGACCCCGTTTATTTTATGTGATGACAGGTTTGCAGAAGCCGGTGCGGCGCTACGGAGGCAGACTTAACGGCGTCTTTGATGTAAAATACAAGCTTATTCCATGGATTCATTCCTTTGCCATTGACCAATTCGAAATTAACCAGTTATGAGAATATCTATATCTATATTCATATTCATATCAACATCGTAATCTATTCAATTCAATTCTCAACCGGTGGCTGGTGAAACACTCCGCACGGACCGCATGATCTCAAAAAGCGTTTTCAATTTCAACACAAATTAATAAAAACAAACAACTGTCATCAGATTTCCAGACTCAATCTGTAGTTTACTCTCACCGCGGGACAGTTAAACGACCAATTGCGATTATCAATTGGTACAGTCGTAAGTAAAACTTCTATGTATGTTATGTGTGGCCCACGGATTATGTCGATCCGATCAACGATCGGACCGCGAGAATCCTGGTTGATAGGTCGTATATGTATTTTTTTCGATCTATAGACTATCACTACTAAACATGGGAGGCCCCAATATCATATCCATACCCCCAGCCGAAAGGGGTAGAATGGGAAAAGAGGAGAATCTCAGATTGAGACATGGGTCAACGACGGACGCACGGCGCAGGACATGAACCCACGATTCCAACGGCTTACGGTTCCCATTGACGTTCTAGAAGGGAAATAAAACGCGAGACAACATAGTATATAATGAAATTGAAAAAAAAAATAAATAATAACCAGGTGGTAGGGCATGATGATGCAGGTGAGTGATGAGTATTTATTTGTAATTTAGTTTATTTATTTTTGATTAGCTTATTTGATTGTAATGGGGGGGGGGATTTGACTGATGCTGAGAATAATAATAATAATCATAATCATCATCCATTTATTGGTTGCCCGCAAAAGCTAATGATCTTCTCTTTCTCTCTTTCTCGCTCCAGCGGCTGGGCAAAGCAGAACAGGGCCTGAGTTAGGACCATGGGCCATTATTATCTCGCATATTATCTTTTACTTTTGTCCGATCTGGATCAGAACGTCCAAAGGGGCACCAACACGGTAACCTGTCGTGCCGATCATCAATGCCTTTTCCTTACATCTCGCCCCGATCCTAATCCTTGGAAATATTTTCATCCACATACCTTTAATATAAAAAAAAAAAAAAGAGAGAGAAAGATCTGAAAAATACGTTAGATGTGGTAAATTATACATTTTATATATAAAGAATGATAACTTCCCCCCCCAGTTTTCCTTCTCCCCCTTTTCCTTTTTCCCTCTTTTTGTGCCCTTTTCTCTCCTTCTCGCTCTCTCTCTTTACGGGCTTTCTTTTTTTCACAATGGATAGCGAACGAGACCAGTATTCTCGTCAATACCTTAATAATGACCCACATGCCGATGATTTACTAGGACATAGCACAAGTCGTTCGCAATTGAGCGGTCACGGCGGTCATGGCCATAGTAGTGGCGGAGGCGGTATCAACACTCAACCATCCGCTTCAGATCTTATTGAAAAGATATCCGAAGATGAAGAAAATGAAAAATCAAGTCCGACTCAAGTCATGCGGCATCTAAAGGCTCGACATATTTCCATGATTTCGCTTGGTGGTACAATTGGTGCAGGGTTGTTTATCAGCACCGGTACGTCGCTGGCCCAGGCAGGTCCAGTGGGCGCATTGATCAGTTTTATCTTTATTGGTACTATCGTGTATAGTATTGCGCAGAGTTTGGGTGAAATGACCACATTCATTCCAATTACCGGTTCATTCACCGCGTTCGGGTCGCGATTTGTGTCGCCAAGCTTTGGCGCGGCGGTGGGTTGGTTGTACTATTTCAGCTGGGGCACTACTGCGGCGCTTGAAATCAACAGTGCGGCGCTCATCATCAAGTATTGGACTGATGCTGTACCTCCAGCAGCATGGACCGCCATCTTTTGTTTCTTGATCACAGCAACAAATTTGTTGGCTGTAAAGTATTATGGTGAAATTGAGTTCTGGGCCGCATCTATCAAAGTCATTGCCATTGTGGGGTGGCTGCTATATGCATTGTGTATGGTGTGCGGCGCTGGTAAACAGGGTCCTATCGGGTTTCGGTACTGGCGAAATCCAGGTCCATTCGGTGATGGGTTATTTGTACATCATAACAAGGACGCGGCAAAGTTTCTGGGGTTCTTGGCAAGTTTGATTAATTCGGCATTTTCATTCAGTGCATGTGAAGCTATTGGTGCTGTATCAGGTGAAGCGCGTAACCCACGTAAGACTGTGCCACGAGCAATCAAGAAGGTATTCTACCGAATCTTGATCTTTTATATCCTTACATTGTTCTTCATTGGGTTGTTGGTGCCTTATAACGACAAGAAGCTCGAATCCAGCGACTCGTTCATTGCATCGTCTCCATTCGTCATTGCCATGGTGAACTGCGGCACGCCGATCTTGCCATCTATTTTCAACGCGGTTATCTTGTCTACTGTGCTCAGTGCCGGGAATAGTGATATCTACATTGGGTCTCGAGTACTTTACTCTCTAGCTAGTACTGGTGTGGCACCACGGATCTTTATGAAGACTGATAAGCGAGGTGTTCCGCTAGTAGGTGCACTCCTAACTGCTGCGTTCACGCCATTGGCATTCATGGCAGTTAACCAAGGCGCTTACACCGTTTTCAACTGGTTGCTCAATATCTCGGCTGTAGCTGGGGTTATCACTTGGTGTTCTATTTCCTTGTGTCATCTTCGATTCATGAAGGCATTGGAAGCTCAGGGGTTCTCGAGAAAGAATCTGCCGTTTGTTGCTAAAGGTGGCACTTGGTACGTGTACTATGCATTGGTATGCAACACTATTATTGTGTTTGTGCAGGGGTTTACTAGCTTTATTGGGTTCAACGTCAAGTCGTTCTTGACGGCGTATATCTCGTTGTTTGTGTTCTTGGCCATGTGGTTGTTTTTCCATTTGTTGTTCCAGTGTCCGTTCTATATTAAGCGGGAGGATATTGATTTGGATTCGGGTCGATTGGAGGTTGAACGGGTTGTGTGGGTTGAGAATCCACGGAATAACTGGTGGCAGAAGTTGTGGGATCATATTGCATAGTCGAAAACTTAGCGAGCGGAGCGAGTTTATATATATATTGTATTTAATAATGACATCTATCTAAGCATGACATGTGTATCCTCTCTCTCGGTTCTGGAGAAGACATCACTGCCTCGTTTTCACCAACAACATGAAGCCAAAAAAAATCAATTTGCTAATAGTTGCCGTATAATCTCCAAAGATCATAATATTATTCCTCAGCCTAGGTCTACTTTATCCTTGGCTGTCCATACCTAGTGGACCGATTGCGACAAATTTCCCAACTTTTTACCACACGACATCACACAAAATAAAACTATGGGCGACGCAGAGCTGGACGCCATTCGACAAGCTCGAATGCAAGAACTTAAAAACTCTAGCGGAGGCAGCGGTGGAAGTGGTAACGGATCTCAGCAAGATGCCCAGCAGAATCAGTATGTATCATGGCCCCATCTATCTACGGACCGTATGTAGACGCTGGCGATGGCTAACTCCCATAGACAGGCAGAGGAAGAGATGCGAGCGTCAATGATGTCGCAATGCCTCACTAACAGCGCACGGGAACGACTAGCTCGAATTCGAATTGTCAGAGGTGACCGAGCACGAGCTGTTGAAGATTTATTACTCAAGATGGCACGATCAGGGCAACTACGGCAAAAGGTGTCTGAAGATGAGCTTGTGTCGTTACTTGATCAGATTTCCCAACAGGAAAGCAAGAGCTCCAAGACCAAGATTGTATTTGATCAACGACGAGCTGATGATGATTTTGATGATGTGGGTTCCAGCAATAAGAAGGATAATAAGAATGATGGAGATGATGATTCAGAAGATGACTTTTTTGATTAATCTATATGCCCATAGTATATATACCTACTACTCCACACACACATTTTTGTAGCATAAAAAATATCCCAAAAAATGTATCACCAAATTTTTTTTTTTTCCACTTTCTTTGCTTTTGCTATTGCTTTTGATCGTTAAATATAAGATGCCTCCAGTTCAGCAAATTCCAGGTGGTCAACAACAACCATCGAACTTTGAAAAGTTCAAGATGGGTGCCATGATGGGTGTATGTTTTTGTATGGCAATGCGATTTTCGGATTAACTAACTATGGCTCTTTGATGACAGACCTCCGTCGGGGCAGTTTTGGGCATGATGTTTGGTACGTTAAGATTCTATATCCCTCTAGTTGGTCCTTTCTAGCTAACACATTTCATTATTACAGGTGGTATGGCTATTTTCCAAAATGGTCCAGGTCCAAATGGGTTCATGCGAACCATGGGTCAATACATGATGGGATCAGCGGCTACGTTTGGTCTCTTTATGTCTATTGGTTCTATTATCCGAAGTAACAGTGCCACTCCACATTCTCCAGCTGAATGGCAGGCACTCTATCGACGAGTGCGAGTAGTAGAGAATCAACGACCACGAGATTAAAAAAAAACAACTATTGCATTATTTTTTTTTAATCATTTTTTGTAATATAAAATATAAAAAACTAGTGTACTAGTTTCTTTCCTTCCTCCACTGTACAAAATAATTTGCCGATCGCCTGTGTGTCTCGTCCCAAACTTGGCCTCATTTTGTTTCCGCCTCCGCTTTTTCTTGTACATACACACATATACACACGCACCATCATCATGAGTGATGCTATCAACTTTGTGAACTTCAACCAAGACTTTAGCTGTGTATCGGTAGGTACTAAAACAGGCTACAAGATCTATAACTGCGATCCATTTGGTAAATGTTTCAACAAATCCGGTGAAGGTGGCATGGGGATTGTGGAGATGCTGTTTTGTACGTCGCTGGTGGCGGTGGTGGGGATGGGCGACCAACCAGCCTTATCACCACGCAGGTTGAAGATTATGAACACAAAACGTCAAAGTACAATTTGTGAATTGACTTTCCCTACTGCGGTATTGAAAGTATTGCTAAACAGACGACGACTGGTGGTGGTTTTGGAAGAACAGATTTATTTGTATGATATCTCCAACATGAAGCTGCTGCATACAATTGAGACATCCCCAAATCCAGGCGCTATATGCGCGTTGGCGCCTTCTTCTGATAACTGTTATTTGGCGTATCCTAGTAATGCACCACAATTATCCCTCAATGCTCCTCATGCGCCTAGTAATAATGGAGCTGCTAATCCACCTAGTCGCCAGGGGGAGGTGACTATTTTTGATACGTTATCGTTACAACCAGTTAATGTTATTGAAGCACACAAGAGTCCACTATCGATATTATGTATCAATAGTGAAGGAACATTGCTTGCTACCGCGTCCGATAAAGGTACTATTATTCGAATCTTTTCAATTCCTCAAGGGTCCAAATTGTATCAGTTTAGGCGGGGCACATACCCGTCTAGGGTGTTTTCTATCAACTTTAATTTGACATCAAGTTTATTAGCAGTCAGTTCGGCTACAGAGACTATTCATATTTTTAAACTATCTTCTTCATCACGACGGGATGCTTCAGGTGGAGGAGGGGAAAACGGTGGTGGTGGTGGCAGTAGCAGTGCTACAAATGGGGATGATGGTACGCCTAGTTCGGATGTGATGCCACATTTATCGTCATCAACAGAATCACAGAGTGGAATGGACGCATATGTGGACAGCAAGCGTAATGGTGGAATGACTGGATTAATTCGAAGATCATCACAATCGATCGGACGACAAGTCGCTGGTGCGATGGGTGGGTACCTTCCAAGTGCTGTAGCAGAAATGTGGGAGCCTAAAGAAAGAGACTTTGCATTTATCAAACTTCCAGCGCAGCCAAATACAAAGTCTGTGGTTGCATTGTCGACTTTATCTCAGAATGCAATGGTGGTGACTAGTGAAGGGTATTTTTATCAATATGCGATCGATTTAGAGAAAGGCGGAGAATGCGAGTTGATTAAGCAGTATTCATTATTAGACGATGAGTTGAACTAGTTTTATTTTTTCTTATTTAATTTATTAAATTATTATTATTCGTTATATGTGTTTATGCTTGTGTCTGTTTACTCATGTTTATAGCATTTCTTGAGCCGCGTGGGGTTTTCTCATGTGCCTGGCTACACGTGACTAGACAAAAAACTCCCAAACCTCCAACGCACGAAAAACAACAAACCAAACAAACCGGACACTGTTAAGACAGACAGACACTTTGAAAAAAAAAAAAAAAGGGAATCGTCATCTCTCTCTTTCTCTCAAGCGAAATTCAAATCTAAATCATTTCTCAGCATGAGCCAAGATGAAGATCTGTCTTCAGATGTGACTGCTTTGTCTACCAAACTTATAGAGTCCATCGAGGCGCAGTCGCGCCTGGAAGATCAGATCCAGGCCATGCGTAAAGAACTCGAGGCGGCAAAGAAGGAGCAGGCAATTACGCATCAAAAAATGCAGAATATGGTGGATAGACAAGAGTATAATAAAATGGTAGAACTTAAAGAAGATGCTCAGCAACGAGCGGATCGGTTACAAGGGGAAGTGGATGATTTGACGGGGAGTTTGTTTGAAAAGGCTAATGAAATGGTAGCCGAGGCAAGACGAGAGACGGCCGAATGGGAAGGGAGGAATAAACAGTTGGTTGTACAGATAAAAGAACGGGATACGTTATTGGAAAGTATGCAGCATCAGTTGAAAGGGTTGAAGACTGTGTTACAAGATATGACTGATCAAGAGAAGCAACAACAGCAACAACAACAACAGCAACAACCACAGGGAGGAGGTACCAATGGGTCGGCTAGAAATAGCAGGGTTTTAATGACACCTACTAAATCTGTTGCAACTGAAGATCATTCGTTGTGTTGTGTTATTCGACCATTGATTCGAACGGATTTGAACAGTTTTCAGGAGTTTAAAACGTTTGCACAAAACATTAACCATGTTTATGCAGCGTCTAATAACCATAGACAGGAAGCGTCACGAACGCCTCGAACCAGCATTGATGAACGTCCTAGTCCCAGTGAAAGTCCTGTTCAAGCACATACCCCTGGCGGGTCATCACAAGCGCCGCCGACCCCTCGAACGTTTTCGACACCAGCATTATCGTATTCTTATCAACCGCCTTCGTTGAAGGAATTCAAGTTTTTTAAACGTGCATTTGCAGATGATATTGATCCTACGTTACGATTAGATACATCGCCTGGGTTATCGTGGTTGGCTCGACGAAATGTGATGAATTCGATTGTAGAAGGGACAGCAGTGGTAGAACCGATTTCTGGAGTTAATGAAGGGTACAAGTTTACCGGGAATACAGTGATGCATGAACGGTCTAGTCAAGATGGACATTTGTATGCATATCCACAGGGAGGTCCACCGGTAGCGACAAAGGCGGCGTGTAAGTTTTGTGGGGAATCTCGTAACGATTCGTTGATCTATGCTCGAATGCATAATTTACGAATTGACAAGTATAAATCGCATACCAGTAATAATAGTGAGGGTGCTCCTCAACAACAACAGCAGCAAGGTCAGGGACAAGGCCAAGGACAAGGACAGGGAGGAGGAGGAGGAGGACAACATTCGCAACAATCGTCATATCATTCTGCATCGAATTCACTCAGTGGATTGGGGATGGCGATTAGTTTTAATAATTTGAAATCTGCTGCAGCTGGTGGAAGTGCTGGCTTGGGCAGCGGCAGCGGGTCTGGTGATGATTCGTCGTCTGTGAGCCAAGGATACCCATTGTGTTTCTATTGTTTGAACAGAGTGCGGACGGTATGTGATTTTGTTGCATTTATGCGGTCGGTGCGTGATGGGGTATGGAAAGTAGATGATGAAACGGTGTATAGAGCATGGGAGGAGTGTGTCAGGTTACGAGAACGAATGTTTTGGGCTCGAATAGGAGCATCTTTTTCAACGAATACTAGCGATACGAATGTTATGACGGCTATGAATGATAATAATGGGGCCATGTCTAATGATGATACCAATAATAGTAACGATCAGATTAATAACGAGCCGGATGAGCGAAGCGAGCATCAGCAGGGTGAAGATAAGGAGGAGAGCAGCGAGGAAAAACAACAGCAACAGCAGGAATCGGAGCGAGAAAGTGAAGATGTCACCACCATGGCCAAGCCGGAAGATGAAAGCTCAGATGACGAATTCGTCGACTCGGTGGCGCCGAATTCTGAATCTGAACCGGGTTCGGAAGAAGATAATCGAGAGACGGAGCAATACCCAGAGCGTCAAGAATCTATTACTGAACAAGAACAAGAGCAGGAAGTGGTGGCGAAAGAGGAGAAACAAGAGGAGACCACGACGACGACGCTAGAGTCTGATGATGCTGCTGCTGCTACAAATGATAACGAACGATCCGAGGAACAATCAGCGGCTATAGATGAGCCAATTACATCAAATGTGAAGGAAAAGTCCGAAGATTAGCATTTGAGTGTGGGGTATAGAAGTTGAAGCGGATCAAACATGGGAAAAAGGAAATAGAAAAAAAAAAGAAATAAAACTTCCTTTTTTAAGTGTTATCAATGATGATCAAGATAGTGGCAGGCAAAGAAAAGGGTTCCGGATTTATTTCGCTATATTGTAGGGCTGTGAGCAGGCTCTCTCCCTCGGTCTCCTAATAGTGGAGGGATCCGTGTCTAGGACGGAAGCACAGAATCACAGGCGGCGGGGTAAATAGTTAAGATTGTTCGGTAGTTGGAGGAAAGCGAGTAAACAATTTGTTTTGTAAAAATCAAACAACAGATAGATAGATTATAACAAGATAGTCAAAGATTGATTAAAGAAAAGGCATTATTGTTTAATCCTTGATTGTTTTTTTATTTATTTATTTGCTTCAGTATCCTTGTTAGAACGTGATGCACGAGGAATATCACGTCCCACTATCAAGTTGCTGTCTTGTCTAAACATTACATGTGGAGTACCGATAGCTAGATTTATGGGGGAACAGGCAGCACGGGCACAACGACCCGGGTCTGATAGATCTAGACTTTCTTCATTCCGCGACCAGTTATAGGTGATATAATATAACTCACCGGACAAACTATCGGCTATCAAAGTATTATGATCAAGGCTTAGCTATATATTATAGATGAATGGACAAGGACTCGAAAGAAGAAAAGTGGATTTATTCTCAAAAAGATGTCCTTTATATTTATCTATTTTAGCATTCTATTTATTCTATATCCATCCATCTTTATCATGTTTTATGTAACAACGACGAGGACATTCTACATCTTTCAAGTCCGGGCTTATCCTTCAAAAAAAAAAAAAAATCCCATAGCAAACCCTCCCCTTTTTAACGGCTTTCCCGCAAATTGACCCGGATATTAATAAAAGCCAAGGTCAAGTTTTTCCGCTAATCGAAAAATCGCAGTTATCGTAAAACCTTTTTAGTACCAAAAAGGGGAAGGATAAAGGGAGGGGTTGCAAGGTAGTAGAAGTATAGGAAAAGCCCGAAGACACAAGGCTAAACATTAAA
>JAKTQM010001146.1:1305-12482 GCA_030558825.1 Blastobotrys niveus
GTGTAGGTATCACGCAGCCACATTTGCCAAACGTTTCATGCTCTTTCCCTGGATGCACAGAGCTAGTGAAAGCAGACCATTTGCTGGGGAAATCGCGGGAATATGCAGCGGCGTTTGTTAAAATTTGTCTTACATTGGTGGTGGCCCCTCCACGGACTGTGGATTTGTTGAATGATAAGTACAGCGCCATGGTCAAACTCAGACACACGAGTCAATCCAAGCTTACATTGATTGGCCATGTTATTATCCTATATGCGCCAGACAGTTGGCCTGGGATTGATACCATTAGAAACTTTCTAGGGTCGCAATCTTTGTGGGATAAACCAGTTGGTCGACGCAATTGCGGCAAAGCCAAGCGAAAGATGTTTAATAGGCTTAGACTGGAGAACCCGCTTAATGAACCGTTGGCCGACGAGATTTACACGACTGTAACCCGTCTTTTGGATAGAAACACCTTAGTATAAAACTTGGGATTTCAAGGGACTATTTCAATCTTTGTTTATAATAATAATAATGCTAGAGAATTATTTTTTCTATACCATAGGCTAATTTTCATGTGCTGCTAGTGGCATGCCAGCTGACTAAATGTCTTTGGTTATCTTGTCTGTCTCAAGGCAATAAGGCAACCACTGCGGCAACCATCTCTTCTCCGGTGTCTCATATCTATGAACGCATCGAAGGAAACTGCCACCACAATTTCCCTTATCTTTTGTCAAAGGTCCCCCCAGATTTATTATCAGACAAGCATTCTGCTAGCTGGGGTCCGGCAACCTGGTACCGGCATTCTAGAACACTGGTAAGCTACCCCATAGTCTGCAGCTAATTTAGCTGGGCGTCGACGTCAGCAGAAGCAACAGGTTTTGTTCTAGATTAGGGAATCGATCGTCGTCGTTTCCGATTGTTTGAATATATACACAAAAAAAATCCAGCTGATCGATTAATACTAGTGGGATGGTGATCCCCAGCCAACCAAGCGCTTGTATATAAACAAGCGATGCGCCCTATAAGAGTCTCTTTTTTTATTCCTTTTTCTTCATTAACACTCCTTACAAACTAAAAGCATACACAACTATGGGTCATTCAACTTCGAAACAGATGCACATTGACATTGACGACGACGAAGATACGTTGTACTGGGACAAGGCAGTTGAACAAGGACTATCAAACTCTCGATACCAAGAGGACCACTATACGCCTATCCATGCTCGAATGGGTCGAAAGAAGAGCCAGGGAATGAGAAAAAAGAATCAACGGGTTGGCACGGGAAGGTTAGGGGTTCCAAATGCAAGTAGTATTCACTCTGCTGCTACGAGTACGTAAAGCAGAGCATACACAAATCTCTCCCTTTGTTTTACCAGGCGTGGCTGTAACGGACCTGTTTCTGGCAACGGCTGGCGGCTTTGAATGAAGACAAAGCGAGATAGACGAATCGAGTCGAGTTCAGTTTAAAGCAGCGACAGGGGGGCAACCCGTCAGTGTCAGATGGCACGGCTCGAGGGAGATTGTGGTAGTGGTGGTGGCTGGAAAAGTGGGCGGCGGCGGCGGCGGCAGTAGGGAACTTGCCGCATGACTACTACGTCATCGATCGATAAGGAGACGTTTAAGGGGCGGTTCGCCGCCGAGAATAGTGGCAGTATATTGTTATGTATGTTTATATGCTATTGAACATGTTAATAGGATGTTTAAACAATTTAGCCGGTGAAAGATTTTATAATAGGGCAGGTGCATGTATGGCCGGGGCTATGGGGCAGGTTTATAGCCACTAGTTTGCTAAGCAATCTAGAAAGTCTACATCAGGCTCGGGATTTATGTTTTTATTGAGAGCCACTGTGTAGATGCGGTAAAGTGTTCATGAGTTGGTAGCCTAGAATGATATTATATTCAGCACATTCGCTAGTGGTGGCAAGATTTCCCTCGGATTGCTCCACGACCGGTAGACCGGGCTTCTATGCATAGGAGATCTAATTAACGAAGATGGGCTAAGAGGCGTTTCTAAAATTCTTTTTATAGCATATCCATACCTTCTATGTGAGCGGTATTTTTTCACAGTGCATTGGTGTGCGGGATTTGATATTTGTGGAGGTATAGGCGATCTAGAAGTTTTGAAGTATAATTAGAGATGACGATATAACATGAGCCAGCAATATGAACGTCTACAGGATGAAGCCTACGCAATCGTCTTCAACTGTCTGGTGGCAATCTGTGGCGAAATGCTGGCAACATAATAACCGGAATTTGCTAACCACCCCATGCGGTACAGTTCCAGCCGCAATGTGAGCAGGGGTGGGTTGCTTAGATACGGGGTCTAGTAGGAAGATAGTTGATAGCAGTGGTAAAAGCTTGATGTGTAGACCCGACGCCAGGTTATAGTGTACTATATCTGGCTCAGCTTTAGGCTATGAACTGACTCACCAGTAACGGCCAAAGGCTGGGCAATGACATTATGCGAAAGAGCTGGATGGCATGGCTTTCTATTCACCAACGATATGATATAGCGGTATGTATGCTATGTTTTGGGCCAAATTTCGAATCGTAAAGGGCCCTAAACCTCCTTCGAACAATGATATTTTGTCTTCGTTTTAACTTTTTTTACTTACGTAGCTACTACTACACAAAGATATATCAGTTCAGGTTCTAGTACCTCTAACCCACGCCACTCTATGATAAGTGACTCGATTTTATATTTTGTGGCTTCCATTAGATAAAGTGGCTGTCGTTGACTCGCTCTTTCTAGTCCGGCTGAGACTGTGGGGGAAAATACTTCAGCATGTCTCACTCATCCAAACAACAAAGAGAAACAACTCTTCATTTTACTAGACCAAATGGCCTGATAATAAAAAAATGCCAACCCTTCGTTCTAAACCCAGTCTGTTGGGGAAAGGGGACGTTTAATCGTACCCTTCTATGGTATCATGCTGCGGCTTTTTATTTCGACATGATTTTTCGAGCCTCACTCATCCCCCATGCCCATGTTTTTTTCTGTCGCTCCCCCAACAGAACCATGGAGAGTGTCAACTTGTATCACTTGTAAAACAAACTCATCGACACAAAACAGGATTTTCCTGCTCTTTTAATGCCTTTGTGCTTCAGTATAATAAAAATTTTCCACTCGGCGGGCCCTTAATAGCCGAAACCCGGAACTATCACCTTTTTATGCATGAATAGTAATATCTGCCGCTTGCCTTGCAGCTAAAATGTCTTGGAGCCTGGAGCCCATGCCATAACCAAGGCACTTTTTTCTCCAGTCTCCTTAAAATAAAGCACGAATTCTCCTTTTTTTTGTATTTTCTCGTCTCCCTCTTTCTCCAGTACATACACACATAAAACTCTTCTTCTGGCAAGATGAAACTCACTGGATGGATCGCAGCGTTAGCTGTCACTGCCTCTGGCGCCGTTGCTGCTAGCAACGATACAAGCATTGAAAATGCCAACCCCTTAAGAGACGATTTCTACGACGAACCAAAAGGGTATGAAGACAAAAAACCTGGTGAAATCCTAAAGAGCCGAGAAGCTCCTACTAATTTGACGTTCGACAACTACGAAAAGGCATACCAAATCATGTACCGAACGACTGGGTCCAACAATAACGCGACATGGGCCGTCACTTCTGTGGTCATTCCAAAAGGTGCCAAGAAAGATAAGTTCATTTCCTATCAATATGCCGAGGACTCGTCGTACCTGCCGTGTGCGCCGAGTTACGCTATGATCAACACTCCCCCTGACCAAACCGCTCAGTCAATTTTGGACCAAAAATTGATCTTGGTATCTCCAGATTACGAAGGTCCAGACTCTGCGTTTACTGCGGGGATTTTGGCCGGTCACGCTGTGTTGGACTCTATCCGTGCCGTTTTGTCGTCAAAGGATATTGGTCTTGATAAAGACGCAAAGTATGCTCTATGGGGTTACTCTGGTGGGTCACTTGCATCTGGTTGGGCTGCTGAGTTGCAACCAGCATATGCTAAGGAATTGGACATTGCCGGTGTTGCCGTGGGTGGGTTCATCACCAACGTATCTGAAGTTGCTATCAATGCCAACGATAAAATGACTGCTGGGTTCATTCCATCCGGGTTGATTGGTCTTGCATCGCAATATCCAGCCATTGCCGATTTGCTCAAGAACGAAATGTTCCCTACCAATTCTTCCAAGTTCATGGAATCCAAGGAACAATGTGTGACTGAAAATTTGATGGACTTTTTCAGCCAAGATGTTTTCTCGTACTTCAAGGATGGTGACCAATTGTTCTATCGAAAAGATATCCATCCAATTTTGAAGAACTTGACCATGGCCCAGAACGATGCGCCAAAGGCGCCATTGTTTGTGTACCAGGCCATTAATGACGAAGTTGCACCAGTCAAGATGGTTGACGAAGCGATTTCTTCGTACTGCGATATGGATGCCAATATTATCTATAATAAGCTGCCTGGTAAGACGCATACCAGCGGTGCCGAAGCTGGTGGTGAACCAGCGTTCAAGTGGTTGATGGAGCGATTGAACGGCAAGAAGGCAGAGTCTGGATGTAAGACTGTTACCACTGACTTTAAGATGCCATCATCGACCAAGTCTGGTTCTAGCTCTACCGGTACTGCTGCATCTGCATCTGGTTCTGCCACTGCTACATCTACTTCTACCGGCACTTCTACTGCTTCAGGCACTGCCGCCGCCGCTACCAGCAGCGGTGCTGCGTCTATGGCACAGATTGCCAATGTGTGGTATGCCTTGCCATTGGTTGCTGCTTTGTATTAATAGTTCCATTCGTTGTTGTGTAATTATATCTGTTTAATTTAGTATATATCTTGATTTAATTTCGTGTCAATGACGGTTCCGCAGTGCGGCGCAACCACCTTTGGCGCAGATCAAAGATCATGCCCAGATCGCATGCCCAGATCCGATACTATACCTGCTTGATCAAATAAGAAAACGAGATCGTAGGATATACCTTCGCTTCAGATCCATGCTATAAGCAAGGCCACTAGGCTGTCGGTTGTTGTTTCTTCCTATTTTAATTTGTTCTCACATGCGGAGGAAAAGTCAACGTCATAATAAATCTCCATGATTCACCGAGGTACTGTGTTATTTTTATAGATATAGCTACGTATGGTTACATAGGGTTGCAATCGTTCTCTTGTGCCATTGTTTCTCTATCTCTCGTCTACCTGCATGGTCAAATATCTAGGCTTCACGCAATTACCAACCGCATGCATACGGTAAGCGAATTCCGCTCCAACGTAAGTCATATTTTAATACCAAATCACACATGCCACAGTCGTACCAGTTATGCCAGACTCTTAGCAACGGCACAAGTTGGAAATACGTGCAAAATCAAGTCGAAATAGGAAGGCGTTCCGGAGCGGACTTAAGAAGCGTTCTTATCTACGGCATTGCATCGCAGATGGCCACGCTTATGTTTACACAACTCTACCAAGAAATCAATTTAAACATCCTTCAGGGGCGGGCTCTTCTTACCCGAGATGGGTGTATTTATCCGGGGTTAAAGGTATTAGCTGCATAATGGCCCTGCTGCACATCATTAAAAAAATTGCGGGGAAGACGGGATCAGATCTTGATGCCGTTTATTAATAGTTGGAAAACGGACATTGGCATTCATCTTTTTGCAACCATCACAGCAACCAAGAAAAAATACTTTAAAATGTCCTGATCCTTCTCTCATTGATCCTTGAATTTATCTCTCCAAATTCTTAACAATGCTCAAGACCCAAGTACCACGGATGGCGACTCCTGCAGCTGCTGCAACCGCGACTACTACCTCCACAGGTAAAAACGATGTTTCAGTGTCATTTCCATCACTACGTGGCGTAAAAGTCGGTCCATTGAAAGGTCAAAAGTTTTTGGAAGCTCAGAAACGGATCCTTAATGGCCGTGAAGATAAGATCAAAGCGGCCTGGGAAGCGCTTCTTCCACAGCTTGAAGCCGAAGTCAATCATATCAAGAAACACGGCAACAAGGTCATCCCCGATATCGATTTTAAAGACTTGAAAGATGAAAACGGCAATATTGGCTTCACCAAGGAATTACGTCAAGAGATCCAGAAACGTGGTGTAGTGATTATTCGTAACGTTGTTCCGCGAGAAGAAGCGCGGGGGTGGAAGTACGATCTTGACGAGTATATCAGCAAAAATCCGGTTCACGGGTTCCCTGCAGATCAACCAACAATGTACGAACTTTACTGGTCCAAGGCCGAACTGCGTGGACGGACACATCCAAACTCCATTTCATTGCAACGGGCATTGACGTCGTTGTGGCATTCGACAAGCAATGTGCCGCAGTTGATGGCGGTAAACTCACCAGCATTGTATGCCGACCGGCTACGGGTGCGGCTTCCGGGGGATAGCAAGTTTACGCTAGGCCCACATGTTGATGGTGGGTCTGTAGAACGATGGGAAGGGGAAGAATACTCGAAAGTGTATGATCATATTTTCAATAACGAACTGGATAAGTATGATCCGTTTGATTACAAGCATCGGTTGGCAGTGCGGTTCGATTCAGAAGCGGGTCAGGCCAAGTACTCGTGGTTCCGAATGTTCCAAGGATGGCTGTCAATAAGTGAAAGTGGACCAGGAGAGGGAACGTTACAGGTGAATCCACTTATGAAGCTTGCCACATGCTACATGATGCTACGACCATTCTTTGCTCCAGAGACAGCGATCAATAAGGTTGGTGAGAATTACGATCCAAATGACGGCAACCTCAACGTCCCATGGAAGTTCACTGGTGCCACGTCATGTTTCCCTAATAGTGAACCTGGGTGTAGCCAGGAGCTGAATACCAGCACACACCCGCATTTGCATCTTGACGAGACGATGGTATCAATCCCCAAAATCTACCCGGGGGATTACGTAGCATGGCATTGTGACACAATCCATGCAGTGGAAATGAGCCATCGAGGTAACGATGATTCTTCGGTAATGTATATCCCAGCATCGCCATTGTGTGAGCTCAATGCACAGTACATGGTGCATCAGCGTGAAGCCTACTTGAAACGATCGCCGCCGCCGGATTTCCCTGATGCGGGTAGTAAAGGTGAGAATGGCTTTGAAGGTGTTGGAGAGGACGAGGATGTGTTGTGTGTGGATGGGAAAAGAGCTATGGGGTTGGAACCGTTTGATGTGGCTAGTGCAAAGAATGAATCCGAGCGGATGATGATGCAGCGGGCAAACGAGCTGTTGTTCCCTGAAAAAGGTTAGGTATTTTTTTTCCAATTACATAATCGATATCTAATAAATATATTTACATCGTAATATTATATTAATGCAGTGCATCTATTGATAATCCATGGGCGTTTCCATTGACCCTGGGAACCAGAAATCACCCATATCCCGGTCCAATTCCCCAAAGATAAACGATTGACCAGCAAAACTGGACGCGTCACCTTGGAATAGCATGTCGAGGAACTGCTGGTCGATTGGGTTACCTGCCTCATCGTGGGATAACATTGGCTGTTGCGCTGGCCCTTGTGCTGCTTCCTCCATCGTCGGAGCAGTGCTCACTTCAGATGAGGTCGTTGATGTTGACGCGGCCGAGGTACTTGGGGTCTGTTGTTGTGGCTGTTGAGGTTGCTGTTGTTGTTGCTGCTGTTGCTCTTTAATCTCAGCTTCCATCTTCTCAAACACGTTGCGGCTCATAGATGACATGGCTTCAGCAGCCCACCATTGCTCGGATTGACGGTCGAGGATAGCACAAGCTCTCGGCCAGTGCGCGCGGATTGACGGAGTTGAAAAGTATCGCAATAACACTGTCAGCGTCACAGACACTGCAAATGGAACAATAGGCAAAGGAGGAAGCCCAGGGTATTTCTCGACGATATCATAAATCTCCAGGCATTTACTCATCAGCATCTGTGGCAGGTCATTCGTTTGGTTCGACTTGCCGCTCCGTTTGTAACAAATCACCACAGTCAAAATATGCAGGAGTCGAATCAATGCAGTGAAAGGTGTACCATCGTCCTCTTCCAATGGTTTATTGATGCTTGGCGGAATAGCTTGGTCACCATTGGGGCGGTACAACTCAATCATGTCATCGAGCATCTTGCATACCCCGGCAAGCCGCACGCACTGTGGCTCACCTGGCGGACATTCAGTGATGGTCAGCCCCACGTCCTTGGCGTAAGAACGTACTGGTCCACCTACGACACATGTTAATGATTTGTCAATGCACCATAAACTCCACCATAGGTCGGTGGCTGCTTTATTCGGGTAGTTGACATGCCGGTGACGACGCAAGTGGATGCCAATGGAGTATGCGTGATGAAATGCACAGGAAAGATTGTAAGAGCTTTCATTGAGCCCTTCGGGACCTTCGCTGTGTAGTGATGCTAGAGCATGGATGCGGCACAAATTCATAGACCCAGTTTCGATCTGGGTGTACAGTAACGCCTTGATCTTGCGGTAGCAGTCGACGGCGAATGTACGTGGGTCGGTATGCTTGAGTAAAGAAACGGCACTAACGTGACGAGCAGCTACCATTAGCATGGCATGTAGCATAGGTGCATTGTAATCGCCTGTTTCGTACCATCCATAAAAACATGGTTTGTTGATGATGGGGAGAATCGGATGAATATAGTCAAAGTAGATCTGGACGAGCCCGTCCCGAATTTCTTTCTGAGGAAATTCGAATGCATGCATGGCGTTGAGGTGACTCAGCAGGTACTTGTCAAGCGTGGTGGGGATATTAATCTGCTTGCGTGCTGGTGCCTTGGGTGATGGTGATGAGTGCTGTTGCGGCGAGGAGAGCGATGGTGATGACTCGGCCGAAGAAGAGGACGAGTTGTATGCTTTGTAAGCCCATACGCCGATATTATCCTTATCCGGATGGACGGACGATGCAAATTCACTAGTCGGATCGATGTTACAGATAAATCGGGTGCTGGTTGTCTCATCGTGCGGACCTTTGTAGAGATCAGATGCTTTGATTTCCTGCTGCTGTTGCCCGCGGAGAGGCGCGGGCGTTGTCGTAGTTGTGGATGTTGCTACTGCTGCTTGGCTGGTGTTTGAGACCGCTAGACTGCATTTCAGATTATTTTCCATACATGCTTTGCACCGTTCGTCGTTTTCAGCTGGTAGACATCGTCTCCGACCTCGCTTACACTGCTGACAAGCTTTGAAGGCCTTTTTACGTTGTCGATAGGCTCTATCATGAGCCGGAAACACAAACATATTTTTTCGAAACCCTAGACTAGTGCTTACTCCCCCCTGACAGTTGAAGGATTAGTAACAAACCAGGAAACCAAACCACAGATCAGTATTGTTAAAAAGAGAAATCAAAATACTTTTCAAAAGGTGCTATGACATACCAAAATATATTTGAATTTGGCGGGGGGACGGAAAAATACGCGGGAGACGGCGGGGCTTTAGCCTCCGACCTAGTGAGCTTTTGTTTCCTAATCGGGTAGTCAAAGTTTTCCGTGTGGGGGAAGGTCGCTGCCCAGTGGACTAAGACACAGTGTGAGCTTGTTGCGGGTGAGTGGGTTGTGACTCGTCTGTTGGTCATATAAAGACGTATTATTCTCGTCCAAATTGTGTATTATCGTCAAAAGTTGATTATCGGTTTTGAATTGTCGTGTAAAAATGTTGAAGCTGCAAGTGATGAAAAGATTTGCCGGAACAGCGGCAGCAGCGACAGCCGCATCGGCCAAAGGCAAGGATATCTCTGCTGTGTTTCCTTCGTTACAAGGTTTGACTGTACAACCACTAAAAGACCCGCATTTTAAACAAGTACAAGAGAGGATTTTGAATGGACGAGAGGATAAGGTGAAAGCAGCATGGGATGCGTTGCTGCCTCAACTAGAGACCGAGGTGGATTATATTCGCAAGCATGGCAACAAGGTTATCCCAGATATCGATTTTCGTGAGCTTGTCGATACGAAAGGCAATGTAGGGTTCAGCGAGGCGGTTCGAGAAGAGATCAAGAAACGAGGTGTAGTCATCGTTCGGAATGTGGTGCCCCGTGATGAAGCCCGACAATGGAAATACAATCTAGACGAGTATATCAGTAAGAACCCTGCTCGAGGGTTCCCGGTGGACCAGCCGACAGTGTATGAGCTTTACTGGACTAAAGAACAGTTAGCGGGGAGGACCCACCCGAACTCAATGGCCGTGCAGCGAGCTTTAACGTCGCTGTGGCATTCAACGAGTCGAGAGCCGCAGCCGCTTTCAGTGCGGCACCCCGTGGCGTACGCCGATCGGCTGCGGATCCGGCAGCCAGGCGACGGCAAGTTCATGCTGGGCCCACATATCGATGGTGGAGGGGTAGAACGATGGGAGGACGTGGAATATTCGCGAGTATATGATAAGATTTTTAATAATGAATTGGACGAGTATGATCCGTTTGATTATCGGCATCGGCTAGAAGCGCAGTCCGATCTCCATAGTGGACAGGGACAATGCTCAATGTTCCGGATGTTCCAAGGTTGGATGTCTATGAGTGAGACGGGACCAGGAGAAGGTACATTGCAAGTGAATCCATTGTTGCGTTTGGCGAGTTGTTACATGATGCTACGGCCGTTTTTTGCTCCCGAGACGGCACTTGGAAAGTTTGGTGATGGTGACTACGACCCGAATGATGGTAATCTTGACGTTCCATGGAAGTATACTGGTGCGACTACATGTTTTCCTAACAGTCAACCTGGATGCGGGCAGGAGATGAATTCAGATACGCATCCACATCTTCATCTGAATGAAACAATGGTGTCGATTCCTAAAATGTATCCGGGAGACTTTGTTGCGTGGCATTGTGATACGATCCATGCGGTGGAGTCGCATCACCGTGGAAAAGGCGACTCGTCTGTGCTGTATGTTCCAGCAGCCCCATTGTGTCAGGGTAATATGGAATATTTAGCAAAACAACGGGATGCGTTCTTGGCTGGGTCGCCGGCGCCTGATTTCCCGGATGCTGGGGGTAGTGGAGAGCATGGGTTTGACGGGGTTGGAGAGGTTAAGGATATTTTGGGTGGTGTTGAAGGACGACGAGCGATGGGTGTGGAGCCGTTTGATGTGGAAACCGCGCAGAATGAGTCTGAAAAGATGATTATGAGTAGGGCTAATAGCAAGTTGTTCCCAGGAGCCTGAAGAAAGGCAAAGAAGCATTGATGGAGTATATAATTGTATATCTCTGTATAGAGTTGCATACTTGTAAGGTTACTTTTTACTGTAATATGGCGTGGG
>JAKTQM010001147.1:0-10888 GCA_030558825.1 Blastobotrys niveus
GTGAAGATAATGGAAGAATAATTCGAGAAGAAAAAAAAAGAAGAGGAAATTGGAGCATTTAAATCTTGTTTGATCCCAAAAGGTTAAGCGCGTGGCAAAAAAGAGGAAAAAATCTTAAAATGAGGTTTGATATTACGCGGTCATGATGATGCTGGGCTGCATTCTGGGTCAGGGACGGATACACCAAAGGGAGATTTTACGTAACATGGAACCAAATAATAATGAAATTAAAATTGATGGAATTGAATCACAAACACGAAAAAGAAAAAAAGTAAACAAAGAGAGTGAGCGTTGTCGATGAATATGATTGATTGATTGATTTTACGTGTTTAAATGAGTTTCCAACGCGATGTTGTTACCAAAGGCGTTTATTATTCTTGCTTTCTTTAGTGCATCCCTCCCCCCGCGCGTAACAGGTCACCGGAAAAGGGGCAAACAACATGCATGCTGATAGTGGCACGCGAAGATCAGTATGCAAGGTCAAGTTGGGAGTTTTGATTTTTTTTGATCAAAATTTTGATCAAATTATTATGCACCAAAAAAACCGTTTCCGTGGAGAATAAGCTACAGCCGTACCGTTACACGCTCCTTCTTTGATCATCATCATTATCATCATACATACTTTTTGATCAATTGTTGTCGAATGGTTCAGACGCGTTTTATGACCCATACTCAATTCTTGGTTTAATCTACATGCTTTCCATACCATTGTCTAAATTAATGTTTATTACTCTGCATGCCTCATCTAAAACGCCAAACGCGTCACGTAACAAATAGCTATAGCATGATTATACGTTTGCGTCATGTTAATACCATGGTAAACCCTCAGTAGATGTCTCTGTGTCTATCTCTCTTTTAATAAATTTTTGATTTGATGATGACTTTAAATTGCAGGCACACCCTTTTTTATTATTTTTCCCTCGCTCCCCCAATCTTAATATAAATATCCACCTTCACCCACTTTTTCGAAACATTTTTTTTTATTCTTTTTCATTATCATCTCTCATCACTCACACACACACTAATATAATCTAACAATGGCTCGAACTAAGTCTACTATCGCACGAAAGTCTACTGGTGGTAAGGCACCACGAAAGCAAATCGCCTCCAAGGCTGCACGAAAGTCTGCTCCATCCGCCGCCGCTCCAGGTGGCGTCAAGAAGCCACATCGATATAAGCCAGGTACCGTCGCTTTGCGAGAAATTCGACGATACCAAAAGTCTACTGAATTGTTGATTCGAAAGTTGCCATTCCAACGGTTGGTCCGAGAAATTGCTCAAGATTTCAAGACTGATTTGCGATTCCAATCTTCTGCTATCGGTGCTTTGCAGGAATCTGTTGAAGCTTACTTGGTTTCCTTGTTTGAAGACACCAACTTGTGTGCTATTCATGCCAA
Organism: Blastobotrys niveus; assembly: GCA_030558825.1. Classification (NCBI taxonomy): domain Eukaryota; kingdom Fungi; phylum Ascomycota; class Dipodascomycetes; order Dipodascales; family Trichomonascaceae; genus Blastobotrys; species Blastobotrys niveus. The sequence continues at coordinate 1,397 of JAKTQM010001147.1, forward strand.
GCGTGTGACTATCCAACGTAAGGATATTCAACTTGCACGACGATTGCGAGGTGAACGAACTTAAAACAATTATTTTTGCTTGTTAGTTTTTGTTTTTATTTATTGTTATAAACTGTTTTTTGTAATGTCTTTTATTATAAATTGTTATGGGTGTTTTTTCTGCAGAAAAATTGTGTATCTTTCATTCCAAAAGGGAACATAGATGTGTCTAATGGTTTAGCATACAAACGTATCAATATCAGGTGGTTTGTTATACGCTGCTCACATGAAAGTCCCAACATTAACGCTTAAAACATTTTGGTTGGGGATATTTTGTGTGCGAACAACAAAAAAAAAATGCTTGTGATCGAGGTGCTGCTCCTGCTGCTGCTGCTTTTCACATGTTAAACAACAAGCTTTTTTTTTGATGAAAAGGAGCTGTATTTTTTAACCCTCTCCTTCTTCTTCTTTTCTCTTTCTAAAAAGTACATCTAAAGAATCGAATCTTTTTTTCTTATTCTTGTCACTCCCTCAAAAAAAATACACACATAATGTCCGGCAGTGAGGACGGGAATGATGATGTCCATATCGCTGCTCAAGCGCTGCAGTCACTGAAAACATCGGGTACTAGCAATGCATCGTCACCAGAACCTATAGGTTCCCCACCACCACAACAGCCTCCTCCAGCATCGTTCTTATCCCGAGTTTCATCTTCTGCAGTTAAAGTCTACAACTCTAGTAAGTCGTATTCTCCGAGATTTAGATACTCTGCAGAAAAGATTGAACGCGCTGTATCTAGAAGAACCTCAACCTTCAATTCTTCGTCATCTCCACGATCAAGAACAACTCCACCTCCTCATTCATCATCTTCATCATCATCTGCATCTACTTCAGCATCTTCACCTAATAGCATTACTACTAATCTCAGTACTACCCCCACACCTCGACATCAGTATAATCATCATCAGCGCAAACATTCGGCAGGGTTAGGACATCATGGGCATAACTTGCATCCGCAGCATTCAGGTGCAGTGAAAAAGAAGCGGCCAGCATGGCAGAATATGCTGGTAACGGCCACATCGTTGGCATCACTGTCGACCGAATCGAGGCGGAGATTGAGATATTTTTTGCATATGTTAAAATTGGCAAATACTCGTCTTGCCACGACGGTCAATAAACTACAAGACCTAATCCAGCAAGAAGAAGCCAATAAGATGGCCCAGAGTATTGCATCCAACCATGTTCCTCCTACGGATCCTTCTGCTGCATCTCCATCGACTGCTTCTAGTGGTGGCGCTTCTTCGACCGATTCTAGAAACACTGTGGATTATTTAAAGCAAGATTTGATTAGTACCATCAAAAAGGTTATTACTGTGGTGTCAACGTTTGCAGGAAACTCTTTACCTGAACCAGCTCGATCGCATGTTCGACATTATCTACTTCAACTGCCATCCAACTGGGTACAAACGGTATCGACTACACCTGTTGTTGCACAAACCATTACTCCAAAGGAGGAAGATGAAGATGAGCATATGAGGAATTATTACGAAGATGAACGAAACGGGATATCTACTGCATCATCCGAAGAGACCATGGTAGACCACCAGCATCAACAACAACAACAACAACCAGCACCTGATGATCCAAAAAAGTACGAAATTGAAGCCGGTGGGAGGTTATTATCCCTTGCCAAGGAAACTCTAGACATGCTGGGTAACATTATTAGCGTCGTTGATGAAACATTGGAACGAGCTGAACTATGGTGTGCCAGAGTTGGTATGCAACCTACAACTGCTGCTCAACAACAACAACAGCAGCAGTCTCCACAACAACAATCTCCAGAAGAATCTTCAGCTCAACCTGAGAATAATAATACTAGTAGTAATAGCCATGAAGAAGAAGAAGAAGAGAAAAATGCATAAATTATGATGTTTTGTTAGTTTTCTGAAAAGCGGGATTTTTCATTATATCATTTCTAAATCTCATGTATCGGGGCAGTTTGAGGCTGGTAACTACCAACTCCCCCTCCTCCAGCACTGCGCAGCTGCTGCATCTTTAAACTCTGAGCTCGTTGACGAGACACTCGAACTTGTGCCTCCTTTGTCGACTTCCATTTGCCTGTAGTATACATATAAAACTGGTACCCAATATACGCATCGAGTGCTGCTTGAATAGATGCACAAACAACAAACTGAGGCGCAACATTAGCAGTCCCACTTACCAAGTAAGCCAATTTCGCAATATCCCCACCTATCCACGACACTAGTAAACTAGGTCTGAACCCATCTACAGATTCTCGTGACGATATAGTCAAAATCTGAGGAATAGGCAGCACCGCCTCTACTAGCAACCCAATTAGCCCCAATGTTTCCACATAGGGACTCCACCACCCTACCGCAATATGTAATACTGCCAATGATAGACACATTTTGATCAAGAACGACCAATATGGTTGTTCATCTTCCCATTGCCAGAACCCAAATGGTCTAGGTACCTTGAGAATATTACTGCTATCAATCCCACCATGACCCTTCTCGGCTGTGTCGGGATTTCGATCCAAGGGCCCATGAACCCATTGTCGAGGTCGATGCTGTAAAGCTAGTTTAAGTAGAACCACTTGAACTGCAATCATGATAATCGCTTGTACAAATAATGCCATCTCGTAGCGTCGGCCAAACCAAAAGTATACTTTACATATACTAGACACCAGCATTATAGCACAAACGTCGAGTGAGAACCCGGCGCTGGTCTTTCTGCGGTGAATTGTTATCACTGTGTCCAGATATGATGTTAATGGCGAGAGAGCCAAGAAGCAGTCAGCTATAGCTGCTACTGAAAAGATGTCCATCATTGATGTCTTGAGATACAAAAAAGAGATGCCGTTGAGATCCGAAGAAAGGAAAAACACAAAGGGAACACACTTTTTTTTTTTTGTCTGAAAATAATAAGGGCGAGGCGGCGCAGGAGTAAAAGATGAAAGAAGCCGTTGGGATCGCGCAAAAGAAAAAATTTTGACGTGCGGCTGCATGAGCATCTCGCTTATGATATTGGTACTAAGATTCTGGGTCGTTGTTGCAATATTAATTAATTATTTTATTTATATATATATATTAGGACAGATATGCTTTATTTGATGTTGACAAGCTTGACATCGAAGGTCAATTCACTGTTTGGTGGGATACCTGGCAACTTTTGCTTACCATAGGCCATTGGAGCTGGAATCACAATTCGTCGTTCACCCTTGACTTGCATGCCCATGACACCAATTTCCCAGCCTTTGATAACTTCACCCTTACCAAGGTTGAAATAGAATGGCTTACCCTTGGTGTTTGAGTCAAATACCTTACCATCAGCAAGCTTACCGATATATCGTACACCAACCTTGCTGCCCTTCTTGGCAGTTGGACCTTCACCTACAGTTCGGTCTTCAATGGTGACACCACCTTCGAGCTTCTTGGTGGAAGCCTTCTTGCCACCACTTGGGCCCTGTTCAAGTTCCTTGGTGAATTCAACATTCTTCTTTTGCTTCTTCTTTGGTTCTTCAGCAGCTTCTTCTTCTTCTTCAGAAGCACGCTTCTTGTTTCGCTTTTCCTTCTTCTTTGGAGCTGGCTCTTCTTCTTCTACTTCTTCCAATTCGGCAATCTTTTCACTTGGTGGCAAGACTTCATCTTCATCTGGGGACAAGTCGTATTCACCATCATCAAGTTCATCTTCATCTTCACTGTCGAATTCAGAGTCTTCATCAGAGTACAAGTCTTCTTCACTGTCACCATCGAATGGATGATCAATGTAGTTACCAGTCAAATGAATTGGATAAGAACCAGTAACTTCAAACATGACATCTTCATCAGCGGTGATGACCAAGTCCAAAGTTTGTTGATAAGCAGTCTTTGGAGATAGTGTGCAGATAACGTAGTCTTCGATTTCAAACGACATGTCTTCTTCATCATCAGAATCTTCTTCTTCTTCATCATCTTCACCTTCGGCCATTTCTTCATCAGAAGATTCTTCCTTCTTACCCTTCTTGGACTTTTTCTTTGGTTCTTCCTTCTTGGACTTTTCTTCTTCTTCTTCTTCTTCCTCTCGTCGTCATCTTCATCTTCATCTTCTTCGTCAAACAAAATACCATCTTCTGGGAAATCGTTTGGTCGCTTGATGATCTTCAAGGTAGATGGTTCGGAACCTTCTGGATCAGTTGGATCCAAAGCAGCCATGGTCAATCGAATAGAAACTGGAAAGTCTTCATCGATAGCCAAGGTAGGAATACCAGGCAGAACCTTCAAGTTATATGAAGCCAATGGAACGATTGTTTGAGAATATTGATCAGTCATTTTCTTTCTTTTGTTTGTGTTTTAAAGTCTACAAGTAAAGAAAAAAAAATTGTCTTCTAAAAAAAAGTGAGATGAAAGAAAAGGGAAAGAAAATTTTAATCTGACGCGGCTTTGAAAAAAAAAAAAATTTTATGCACATCATATTTTTATGCGGGAAGGACAAAATCAAAACATCATGGTATCCAAGGTGATGATGATCGATCCTTAGGAAACGCTCATTTCAATAATGCGGTCGGAAATGTACAAATATTTATTTTATATCGGCTTTATATCTTTCGCTTTATTGTATCTTTTTTAATAGACATAATTTCATGATAAAACAAAAAAATTGGCATTACAAGTTATGTGTGTGAGTTGTTTTTTGAGTGAAAATAAAAAATAAAATCTTCATTTTATAAAATTACAGATTTCATCCAACGTAAGCGGGGGGAGGTTGTGTGTTAAATTAAAACTTCAACAAGTGTGGTCGGTCACCCTTCTTCAAGGAGAATGAAGAGGCAAGGTATTGCTTCAACAATGGAGTCTTCTTGATTTCAGAAAGCAAAGCAGAGTCGACAGTCTTTTGATCAGCAACTCGTTCAGCCTTGACTTCCTTCTTTTCGGCCTTGTCACCAAAGAATTCTTCTTCAGTGGCAGCCTTCTTGGCCTTCTTTTCTCGTGCAAAGTATTCAACATTGAACTTTTCAACATTCACACTGTCAACAGAGACTCGAGTAGAGGTGGCAATCACATATCGAGCATTGACTCGTCGCAATGGAACACCATTGACCTTGAATGGACCAGAAACCAACAAAGTGTTGTCTTCCAATGGCTTCAAGTAAACAACTCGCTTACCTCGGAATCGACCGGCCAAGATGATCAAGACGGTACCTGGGACAAGCGATGGTCGCAACTTGGTTGGTTGTTGTGTCTTTCGCGATTGTCGTGGGGTTGGAGCTGGTTCAGCTGGGTACCACTTTTGGGCCTTTTGCTTTGGAATTTGTCGTTCCTTGCCGTTCTTAGCCTGTATTAAAAATTGTTATGTTAGCATATATGTTCCGTGACTTTTTGCAAGAATAGAATGAATGAATGGATGGTGTGATCAGAATGGCAGTGGATTCGCTTATATGGAAAAATTTTTGACATGAGGTGGCATTTCATCAGTGTTGTTGTTAAGAGCAGTGGATCGTTATGCTGTTCTTCATTATTACAATATTCGTTATACCTCTTTGTAAATCGTTCATATTGTCGTCTTCAGGTCATTCTTTTCTACGACGTTTAGTGTCCTCTCTTTCACTGTTGATACGGACCTGTTCCATGATCCAAACGAATAACATATTCCATACACATTCATCGCACAATTTCACTCATTCATTCATTCAATCTGTTCTTCTCGAATTCTAAAAGACTTACACCGCCGACTTGCTTGGTGATGGTAGACATTTCTGTTGTGTGTGGGTTGTGGGTTGGAGTCGTCGAGTGAGTCGGGAAAAGATGTGTCTATATTGCTAGAGTATACAGAGTTTGGCAAAGAGTGGGTGCTGCTCTGGGCGCTTGCTGGTGCGGGCGGCGTGGGAAGCGGCGGCGTCGGGCGCCTTTTTTAGCGCGGTGAGTGAGTTGCATGTGGCAAGCATACGGGGGGGAAGGGGGGCGGTGGTCTTGCGCCCGCGTTGATGGAAACTTGCGATACGTAATTATTCCAAAGTTTTTCACTTTCCTTGAGCGCACGCAAAGGTTAGACAACTTTTATGAATTTCTATTTTGGGAATAATAAAGCCCTAGCATAATTAAAGAAGCCCTACCATTTGGAGAGACCGATCTTATCTAATCTACGAACGATAGCTCTTGCTTGCAGTATAGCATGAAACACGCTTGCCTTGGGTCCATAGGTAGGTGCAGGTGTAATAAATACAGTTCAATTTGTCTACAGATCACATCAATTGCCATTCTACTTATTTACCCACAGTATTACCCACAGTATAACTCAATGTCTGCCAGAAAGAGTTTTGATACACATACAAAAATGGACAGCTTAGTTCCACAGTTTTCCTGTTTGTCGGTAAATATCCTTCATAGTCCCCTAGGATAAAAACAATTCATTTTCTCCTAATCTTTAACTCCAATTACCTGCAGCGTCTAACAAAAGTAAGAGCATGTCACAACAATGAAAAGTAACGTCCAATGGTATGGTGCAGCCGTTTTCAATTGACAAGAGGCATTTTCTAAGAGTTACACTACAGCTGTGTGATCATTTGGCGTGCCATTGTGGCCTCTCTCTCCATTGCCACGACCGGTAACGAAATGTTAAAGCGGAGATGTCGATTCCCGATCTTGACGAAACCTCTAACAGGGATAGAAGGGGCGCTACAAGAAATCAATTTTATAATTCTAGAATACATGCAGGAAGGCTGTTAACACGGATAGTTTAATAAAGGTGCAGAGAAAGTCGACATTGATTAATTCAGCATACAACAATAGATATGAAACTACATAATACCAGCGGCAATTACACCATCTACAGGCTTACCGTCCTTCTTTGCACTCTCCTTCTTCTTTTTATCTTTCTTTTTATCATCATCTACTTTATGCTTCTTGATAACAACTGGTTTCCTCACGCCATACCCAGACCGAACAGCACCAGCAATCTTATACGCCTCCTCGGCTCTTCGTTCCTCCTCGCCCCCCACCGTTGGCAATCCCGCTTCCTTCATCATGCTGCTTACCCGCGCCGGCGCGGTGTAAGATGATCTTTCATTATGTGCAACTCGTGGCGACGTATCGGCCATAGTAGCGGTGGGCACTGCTGCAACTTGTCGTGACGTAAGCTTCTTGATCGACCAAGAATAATTCTTGTTATATTCAATTCGAATATTGCACAGCGCCAATGGTTTACTCAATTGACTACTGAACCGTTCTCGCGAATGCTGACCACATCGCAAGCAATGCATCACATTCATCATGAATGGAGACCCCTCGGGACATGCACAGTTGACTGCATCCTGGCCAAATGTCGATGTCTTTGTGCACTTGCTGTATTCTTCCATTGCGATTATGCAGTATGAACTGCACAGATCGTCAACGTATTTTGGAGTAAGGCTTTTTTGTGGTTCGTTATGGACTGGCATTGCCATGATGCTTGTAGCAGCACCGAGAAGTATGATATTTTTAAAATGCATTGTTTTCGTCGTTCAGGCTTGATCAGAAAAAAAAATAGTGATTATATCCGAGCGACCCCTTCTGCTTTTATACATTTTATGCTAGTTATTCTAGGGAGATATAGAGAGACACACAATGAAGGAGGGCTGTGGACAGTATTTGTTTTACTATGGTATGGGACGCGTATGGTAGAAAGGGATCAGACTTGTCTCGGAAGCTTGCCAAGTACATACTTCTTGACGAGGTGTATTTTTCTAACCTTAAAAAATAAAATTTATATGCCATGGTAGGAGGTGTTGACACAACGCCGAGATTAAATCATAGTGAGATGAGAAAGGGGAGGAAGAGAGGGGAGATAATGTCTCGCCGCATTAGGGGCGGAGGTAAGGTTAGCCGATGATGTTATGATTTAATAAACTTTATTTTGTCTCGGATAGGCATGATGGAATGTACATCCCCGGAGATAAAACCCCGTTTATCGAAATGAATGTATGGAATCTTACTTAAAATATTACGTTACTTGAAACCAGCAGAGATGGTAACACTGTTACCATCATTGCTACAAGAATAATTAGCATTGCCCTTGCATTTACCGTATTCGTATTGTCCGCTAATTGTCGTGCTCAATCCTGAAGATATCGTAGGTTTGTACCATACACCTTTAATCTTTGGCAAATCACCACAGGTTTCAGTAGACTTAAAGTATTCCAAGAACCCCATATGGCTTCGACCAATACCCTTAACTTCGCTTCCCAATTGCCATGACCCAATTTGCTCGCTGTACCCCTTTTTATCAGTGACATGAGCGGTCCACACTCGAGTATTAGACGTATCCCTCTTGATCTGGAAATAGTATCTTGTCCCGACCGAGTACTTGGCCATATTGACACTACAGCTCACACCAGCACCACCATCGGCTCCCCCGCTACAATGGTCACTATCAATGACATCGGCGCCATCACCAAACACTGAAAAGAGAGCTCTGGCTTTGCCTGGGCCGCTAGGTTGGATACCAGTGTACCCAATATCCTTCCGGTTAACAAAAGGGAACTGCATAGCCATGTACCAACCAGATGCAGTCTCGGGGGTGTCTACTTTGAATGAGAATTCAATGTCGTTGACGCCGTCGGCAGGGAAGTTTTTGATGGACCATGGCACGCCGGCTACACCACCAGCAGTGATTTTCCCGTAGGCTGTAGATGCAAGAATAGAAACAATAGGGATAATTGTAGATAAAGAAACCATTGTGGGAGGTGATATATAAAAGGATGTACAAGGTTGAAGGGATGACAACTTTAGGGATGTGCGAATGTATGTTCCTTTATATAGTCGACGGGAGTGAGTTTTGGGATACCCCGCATTTGGATAGAATAAGAGCTTAATTGTCCTTGTCTGTTGAGATGGTAGATTTAGGGGGAGAGAGAGAAGAGGAGTGGGGGCGGTTCATGTACCATTGTAAGAAGAGGACTAGAAAGGTACATGTATGCGCCGTTAATGATATGCAGATTGGCCATATTTTGTGTTACATTCGGGTCGATCACTCCACATGTTCGGCGCAATTGTTGATACTTTTGAGTGAATGCAAGCGGCGTAACCTCGTAATAAACGGTATCCGAATATTTTTTTTTTCAATTAACCTTCTTCGAAAGAGGCTTGACAGCGTTTGTTGGGCTCGAAATTCTATATCATATTAATATACAATAGAAAACATATATGAAACTGTCACAGGTAAACAAGTTATATAGCTGGTAGATTAAAGTAGAAATAAATCTCTGTTTCATAGAAGAATTCAAACTGGGGGGATGGCCCCTGAATACCTGCGGGTACCCGCAACAGCCGTCAAAAATCAGGGCACAACACACTCTACGTAATGTCTTTGGCGGAACCCCGAACCCCCGCTTCATCAAAGATGGCGCCGAAACTTGTTGCATAATACCGAAAGAACGTCACATACACCTTAATTGGGGCATCACTACAGCTGTATGGAGCATGTTTGCTAGTTCATTCGTACATTTCTCCGTTCTTAGAGTTTTGATAGCAATACGTG
>JAKTQM010001147.1:14180-26653 GCA_030558825.1 Blastobotrys niveus
GACTCCTGCTGCTAACCAGATTGAATGTCATCCATCCTTGCCACAGACTGAAATTGTCGAGTTTTGCAAGGAAAAGGGGATTGTTGTTGAAGCGTATTCTCCATTTGGGTCGACTGGTGGGCCATTGTTCACCAACTCGGTGGTTGTTGACTTGGCCAAGAAGTATAATACGACAGTGACTAGTGTGTTGGTGTCGTATCATGTTTCGAACGGTCGAGTTGCTTTGCCAAAGACTACTACTCCATCTCGAATCGAAGAGAATTGTAAGACTGTGGAATTGTCTGCGGAAGATTCGGCCAAGTTGGATAAAGTCTGGGAGACTGAAGGTAAGAAGCGGTACGCTAGACCTCCGTGGGGTGTTGACTTGAAGTTCCCAGATTGGAACGCCACCACGGGTTAAAAAAAGAAAGACCTAGGAGATACTACGTTTTATGTTATATAATTAGTTGTTTTAGAAATCTATTTGACGTTACCTTTTTCTTACCCCTGAATTGATCCTTATAGTGGTCTAACTACACATCTCACTCTTCTCTTATAAGCATATTGGTTAGTTGAAGGCATGCTTAGTTTTCTTCAACATGCATCATCTCGCAGATTCTTGTCAAGAAGAATGTTTGCTTTTGTGTTTATTTTTCGGTCACAATAAGGTCATACCCCTGAATTCCCTTCTAGTTAATTTTGCTATATTACACATTGGTTCTTCAGTTAGTTAGTTAGTTAATTTTGTTATATTATAGGTCTCTATGTATCACTTAATTGCACCACCGTGTCCAAATGTCCTATGTTATCTAACGACCCTTTTGGGGCTCTTGCGTCTCGCCACATCGGATCTTGCCATATGCTGCCACCCATTGGTCAAACCAAGACCTCACTGCGAGCTGCTCCCCGTAGTCGCTTTGAACCGGCGGGAAGGAGATTACTAAGGCTGCATTTTGCGAGACCGCTCTTCAGTATGTTGGAATTACAGCCGAGTAAAGAGTGGATACCAACGATACCCACATCGCTATCAGTTAGTGTAATTGTGTGCGCCAAATTGTTGGTTCTTAACCGAGGCACCTCCCATGGTGATTTTATCAGTGATCCAGTCTCCTTTTGCTGCCCCGCTGACGTACCGAATAGAACAGTCACCATTCAGCCGCTTATAAGTGGACGACTTTGTGGGGCCAAATGAGTGCGGCTCATATTAGTGGTCAAAGCAATACTGCCATCCATATAAATAGCTGTATTCTTTCATGTAAATCTTTCCGAGAATCCTTAACTGACGCTATTTATTGATCTCGGCACCATTTGCTCCTATCCTTCGTGCTTGCTCAGTTCTACGCTTGGACGATCACTATGAACCATCGTCCATTTACTACGTACATCCACTACATGGTCTAGTAACTTTTGTGTTTGCTTTTTTGGTCACATCTAAATAAAGTCACAACCTTGGATCCCCTGCTAGTTAATTTTGCTATATTACACATTGGTTATGTTCTTCAGTATAGCTAGAAGTAGAGCCGAGTCAGGAGTATATTACCCTGGATGTGCGGCTCATCGCAGTGACCAAAAGCAATGCTGCCGTCCATATAGAACAGCTGTGTTCTTTCATGTAAATCTTCCGATCTCATAGTACACTGTTTATTTTTCTTAACACAATTTGCTCCAATCCTTCGTACTTGCTCAGTTCTACGTTGGAGGAACCATCGTTACTTTACTACGGACATTCACTACAAGGTCTAATACACTATCACTATGCAAACGGTGATGACTGATTCCCGGTATACTGTACAATTAGACTCTTTCTACTTCATTAATAGCCAGCTGCCAAACCAGGCTTAATATTAAAAAAAACTCTCATTTCTAATTCTTCGGTTGTATGTCTCAAGCCGCACCAGATCTCATCTGATACCGGGACATCAGGCATATTTTTCACACCGCCACAAACATCATTCCCAACCCTTTACCACCACACACACCACACGTCCAAACATGAAATCACTGGTAGTCCTTGGAGGAACAGGCTTCCTCGGCCGCCATATTTGCGTCGCAGCATTAAATGCAGGATACAATGTCACCTCTCTATCTTCATCCGGTAAACTCAAGGATACCACCGGCATCCCCATTTCCGCCATCAGCCAAATCAAATGGCGCCAAGCAGACGTATTCAACCCGCACAACCAAGATCCAGACAGCATCTACCACCAGGAACTGGCACAAGCCACCGCTGTAGTCCATTCAATGGGTACAATTTTCAACAGTACGGAGTATAAACAGTTAGTATCCGGTACACCTAGTCTATCCAACATTGCCCGGCTCGCCAAACTACGGTTCCAAGGCTCCAACCCAATGCAGCGGGGCCGATCGTTATTTGATAAACTCAATCGTGATTCCGCTTTGACTCTCGCCAAGGATTTTGCAGGCATTAAAGCAGCAGCAGCAGCGGAAGCAGCGAGTGGTGGTGGTGTTGAATCAGACGCGCAGTCTCTACCATCACCACCACCGTTTGTGTATGTTTCTGCCGAGGATTGGAACCCACTAGCCGACCCAGGGTACATTCGATCAAAACGGGAAGCCGAGCAAGGGTTATCCTATATCAAAGGTCTTCGGCCAGTGTATGTACGACCTGGGTTCATGTATGATCGAGCTGACCGGTCGTCACTTCGAGGTGCCGTGGGAACGGTTGGAAGTACGGTAGCAGCAGTAGGCAAGAAGTTTGGGTTTGAATGTGCACAGGAAAAGAGTCCAATGTTGCCGGTACAGACGGTTGCTAAGGCTATTGTCGAGGCGTTGGAGGATGATTCGATAGATGGGGTGGTTGAGTTGTCTGCTTTACAAAAGTTTGCTTCATATAGTTCTTGAGCGTTTTTTTTTGTTTCTGTATATATGACTAATGTATTTATATTTAACGAGTTCTACTTTTTTTCTTTTATCCAAACACACTACCCACTTTTTTAACGCTTGCCTGGCTTGAACGATTTCAATGGATCACTCTTCTTCTTCTTACCGGCACCACCACTAGCACGCTTAGCATTTCGAATCTTTCGGATTCTATTCCCCCCATTAGCAGGCTTGAACGCTACAAACCCAATATCCTTCTTTGACCCACCACCACCATTCTTATTCGGCAATAAATACTCTGGTACACGCTTCAAATGTGATTGAACTCGCGCCGGATGCAACGCCTGATCATGTCGCAACCCAATCAAATCTTCTGGATTCTCTTCAAAATGCCGCGTCAACTTATCACTAGTCAACAATTCTTGTCGGAATTCCTTATCTCGAGCCTCTCGAATCGCCACCTTGGTAACAGCCCGGAACGCATCTTCCATTCGGTACCGGAACGATTCTACTTGCTTCATATCAAATTGGTACGGCTTGACCTCCTGATCCCGTTTCCCCTGCGACTTGATGATCCGGTTCAACACCTTTTCATCTCTCTTTGCAGTATCTAGCGTCGATGGCTTGTGCTTACCCCATTCTTCCTTTGGTACTACAAACGACAACGCCATACCGCTCTTATTAGCTCGGGCCGTTCGCCCAATTCGATGTGTATATGCTCGCGAACTAGTTGGCAAATCAAAGTTCAATACACATGTAACATTCTGGAAATCAACCCCTCGACTCACCCCAAATTCTTTATCCTTTCGTTTCATTGATCGTTTATCTTGTTTCTTTTTGCTTTGTTCCTCGTCCCCGGCCGTTTTACTGCTGCTCTGTTCCTTTTCACCTTCTTCTTGTTCATCTTCATCATTGCCAACCTGCGCTTCGTCTGTTGCAATAACCAAGTTATACACATTCTTGTTGAACTGTTCCACAATATGCAGTCGCGATGCAATCGGCAGTTCTGCGTTCAACGTACATGCCTTGATCCCAAACTGTTCAAAAAACAACTTCAACTGATAGCACCGGTCTACAGTATTCACAAACACAATCGTCTTGCCCTTGATCAAATTCAACTTGAAAATAACATACGCCAGCAAAAACTTATCCAACTCATTCGTCTTGGCATAATACTGCACCAGCTTATCTGCATCCTCCTGTTCATCCTGCTCTAGTCGCAAAATCGCCGTGTTTCTACAAAACCGATTCTTAATCTTATCCACCTCATCACTCAACGTGGCGCTCATTAACCATACCTGCAACGTCTTTTTCACCGGCAACGCCTGTGACAGTTCGTCCAAATCATCTTCGTACCCATACGACAACACCAGATCCGCCTCATCAATAACCAAATACTTCAACTCATCTGCATCGATATTCCCATTCTTTACATGCTCAATAGCCTTGGCTGGTGTCGCAACAATAACTTCTGGTCGTTCCGAAAGTAACGATACTTGTACTTGGTTACTTACCTGTTGAGCAATATTGACCACTTTGCATACTTTCTCACAGTACAACGTCATTTGTACCACCACTTTATAAACTTGATCCGCCAGTTCTCGTGACGGCACCAAAATCAATGCTCTATTATTCCCGGAAGTTTTGTGACCTTCCTGTAGAATACTCTCAATAATAGGAATCACATATGCAGCAGTCTTACCAGACCCTGTTTTGGCTCTGGCAACGATATCTTTCCGGTCTTCTAATGACAGTGGGATTGCTTTCTGTTGAACCAAGGTAGGTTCCTTGAACCCAAGATTCCCTAGTGCTTGATGCAACCTTGTATCCAATTTGAATGATTTAAAAGACATTAGGGTTAGTGTGTGTGAACAATAATATACTGTAGTTGTATGAAAATGCAGGTTCGTTCGAAATTTTTTTTTAAATTTTTTTTTTCTTTCGCGCAGTTCCGAACGGCTGTGCCGTATCCCATGCGGCTCTCTCAAGAGAAATGTGAGACGGACTACATATATGTTTCTGCTAGATAACAGTTGAGTATTTAACGAGTTCACAGAATCAATCTAGGGTACTGATAAGAACAGCACCTTCCAATCCCCAAGCTTAAAGTTTTGTTAAAATACGCATTCCTGCATGACTCGATCGAGATTGTCAACCAAGGATCATACTTCGGATTTAAAATAAGCTACTCCGACCCACCCAACTTCTTCTCCTCACCTGCACACTCCAAAAACAAGGGCCACAGTATAAAATATCCGTACTTTTCTCTTATAAATATCCCTTCTAAATACCCACAATTCGCAATACAATTGTTTAACAATACATTTTTGGATAACAACATGAGCTTACACATGTCACCAGGTCTTCAACGTAAAGAGAAATGCGTCGGCCAATTGACTGAGGAATACGAACAACTAGTACAAACGGGCGGCAATTTTGACGGATGTCAACAACAACAAGGATCCCCCACCGATGTCAAGCATAATAATAAGCTGCAGGACCGCAAGTTTGTCCTGCATTCTCCGCCATTACTTTCTCCTCACAATCCTGAATGGAGTCCGAAGCAAAAGTCATCCCCGTCATCATTATCATCAACACAGCAGCAAGAGTCAGGGGATATAAATATTGGCCCTTGTCTCAACAAAGCAGATGTCGCACAACAAGAAACAACAACAAGCGCAGCAAAAATGGACAGTCTTTCATCTCTAGTCCATAACATTGGCATTAGCAACAGCGCAGCATCAACAATGTCACCATTTTTGCCGCCACCAATTGAACATCAACCGTTTAGTTTATGGTCGGAACAAAAATCACCTCTTGCACATTATCAAAGTAGTAGTGTGTTGCCACAGGTGGCAGACGTGGTGGTAGTAGGCAGTGGGTTCAGCGGGGCGTCAGCAGCTTATCATCTGGCTAACAAGCGACCAGATTTGAAGGTTGTTATCTTGGAAGCACGAGAAGCAGCATCAGGAGCTAGTGGACGTAATGGAGGACATTTCCATCCAAATTTCTTTACTCCCGAGTACGAATTCGAAAAGTTAAACTACAATGAACTTTACGACATGTTTGATGCCAACCCGCAACTAGCAAAGGATTGTATGGTACATCAAGATCGAACAAGCGAGGGCTGGAACATTTTTGAAACCAAAGAAGACTTTGATGATGCCAAGCGGGCGTTAGGCGACTTGTCACGACATGGTGTAGTGGAACATGCATTGCGAGTAGTGGATGATAAACGGACAATTCAAGATCAAGTGGGGATAAGTAAGGACTGGCAGATTGCCGGAGGTGTCGCTGCTCCATCGAGCCCGATCAATCCTTACAAGCTTGTTAATTATCTATTAAAGAAATGTATATTCAAGGGCGTACATTTTTATACTGATACTCCAGTGCTCGACATGCAAACGAACGATGATGATGGTGATGGTACTAGCGTGCTTAAAACACCTAGAGGAGAGATACGAGCGAACCGAGTTATTTTGGCTACTAATGGATACATGGAAGATCTCCTCAACAAGACGGATACTGGCAAGGATATTGGGATTGTGCCGGTACGGGCCCAGGTGTCTAGATGGGTTGTCCCTATCGCTGATCTGCCATTGAAACTGACCAGTGACCACAAGACTAGTATTACCATGGGCGATCAGTACCTATGCGTGGTACCAGAAAAAGGCAGTAATGATAAGGTTTCGATCGTGCTTGGAGGACTCCGACATTATTCCAAAACAGGCGAAGAAGGGATTGTAGATGATAATTCCAAGAATGATGTAATTGCCCGGGGGTTGAATGAGTATCTGGGGAAGATGCTAGGCGGCGACTTTGCACATAGAAAGCCGGTGGAAGAATGGACTGGTATCATGGGGTTTTCGATGAAGAATGGTGGTGATGATAAAAATTATCCGGTGATTGGGGAAGTGAAGAAAGGTGTGATTGCAGTTGCAGGGTTTACTGGTCATGGTATGCCGCGGATCTTTATGAGCGGTAAGGCGGTGGTTGAACGGTACTTTGCTCATGATGGTGATGGACAATGGCCTGACTGGTTCCCCGAGCATTACCAGTATGAAAAGTAATTAGATATCTAGTGTTTTTTTTTGTGCAAGTAATGGATTCATACCAAAAATGCCTTTCAAACTTGTCTTGTGCTTAACAAGTGGTGAGTCAGCAGCAGCTGTTGTGAATCAACGGATAAACTATGATCAGCTTATCCACATTATCTATTTTTACGATAATGTTCAAGATCATCGTTAAACCTGGCGACAAGAGAAAACGAAAGATGACCTTATACCGTAGTTTGATGCCCATTTATCACTGAGACTATCTTAAAATTTCAAGACTTGGTTCACTCACTCTATCTAGAAGAAACATATTGGGGGAAAAAAAAAGAAGATAGGGCAGTGGGTTAAAATCAGACTGACCTTACCGACGGTTATCAATCAAAAATATTGCCATAGAAACGACAGAGAGCAAGAGCAAATCCCCCCGCCTAATTGGCCGAAACAACGTACGAGGACAGTGCGCGGCTATCGCAAATTGCGACACGCGAACTTCGATTAAACCAGACATGAACATCATTATCCCCTTGACAACCAAAAAAGGGCCAAGACTTTTTTTTTCGTTCTTATTATTCTTATCTTGCGGTAAAAAGGAATGCCTCACCTCCTCCACCCATAGGCTGTTCTTTTTTGTTCGTCTATAAGACATGCTGATCTCGATATATATGAACAGGGCAAATTCATAGTAGAAGGGGGTAGAGAGAAAAGCTTGGCAAAATAAGTTAGGCGAGAACAAGAGAAACAAAGCTGGAAAGGGGCGCAAGTTGGACAATAGGATAAAAATCCGGATGTTGGGGATCATGTCTGAAAATTTGGAACCTGGTTTGAGACCTTTTGTGATTTTCCAACTACATCAGCTTTGGATGCAGCACGGCAAAGCATTGATTTATTTTTTTGAAAGCTATCTAAAGTTTAAGCATGCGGCAAGATGAAAAAAGGGGCGGCTTTTTTTCTCTTCGAGAGATGCTGATGATGATGTTGATCGATGTTGTGTCGTAACGTAACCTGTAAAATTTGGAACATTGCATCCTGGTTGCAACTTTAAATTTTTTTTTGATGCAACGCAACGCAGCGCAGCAGCATCCAGTAGAGCATAGTGCCCGGTTGATTTCTTGGTATAGTGTCATGAAAGGAACATGTTGAATTACTCAATAAAGTAACGACATTCGAGGTTGACTTTTTTAATCGTACGAAACATCTTTAAAAAAAAAAGGGCGAGAAAGAGAGAGACTTTTTCAAAAATAGAAAAGAAAAAGACAGCCGCACCACTTTCTGTCGTATTTGCTTTTTTTTCTGTGTCCTTCTCGGATCAATTAGCCGGGCGTGAACGAAAAATGATCGGCAAGAACGGGACCTGTGGGGCGCACGGATGCGGCTCAGCATGAACAGTTCAGGAAGATACTGTACAGTACTACGCACAGTCATGCATTTCCAGACGTTTTTGCCATGTTTTTTACGGCTGCAGTGCGGTTATACGAACTTTGCATGTTGACTTAGAGATAGATTCTCTCCCCCTCCTTTTTACCTTCGTTATTAGCCAATCAAGGGAAAAGGATATGACGCCAAGGGTGAAAAATGACAAAATACTGGTCTAATTTAGGGTTGTGCCAACAAACATTCAGTAGGAGCTTTTTCTTTAACGGATAAATTGGCAAAGTTATTTTAGTTTAGATTTTTTTTTTCCTTTTGTCTTTGATCGGTTTATAAATTGATGGATATATATTTTTTCCGGACCACACCTGGTATTGACTCGTGATCGGGTAGTCAGCTCTTTTGATATCTCTTTGCGGGTCAACTATCGTCACACCTTTTCACCGGGTTCAGTATCCCGCTAAAATATTATCATCAAGCTCAGTGTCTAACCTAGTCACAAGCCACCTCCGCATAGATTTAAGAGTAAAATGAAGAAAGGTTCCGAAACAAAGTTTTTTTTTGGATGAATAGGAAGTGTCGTACCACTTTTGATGATGGAAATGAAGAATATACACAGAAGCGAAATATATGCGTAGTAGTAATAAATACAAAATAATCTTTTTGATATCAAAAATTTATAAACAAATCCAAACCAGTAGTAATAGTAATAATAAATAATTGTAATAAATAACCTTCCAAAATATATATATGATTGATGATAATCTTTGAAACTTTTTTCTTTCTTTTTATTTTAAAAAAACGTAGCAGAAGTAGTAAGCAATGATGAGGAATACAAATGTATTCCATTTTCGATTCAAACAAAAAGACCGCTACTTCGCGGTGGAGAGTATGCTTGCGAATCAAAAGATGCAGCTGATGCAAACATTGTGGAGCCGTCATCGGTGATAGAAGCTAATGCAGAAGATGGTAGACTTTGATGATGATCTTGTCGTTCATCTTTATTGTTGGTAGATGCTGATGATGATGTTTGTAATGCAGAGTTGGTAATAGTTGTAGTAGTACTAGTCGTTGTTGTTGTAGAAGAAGAAGTAGCCGCTGGTCTTTCCTTGAAAAAACAGTAATTGTTCAACAATTCCTGATGAGACTTGTGTCCACCTCCAGATGGCAATGATGGTGCCTTCTTGGAATTCATTGGAAAGTAAAATACACCATCGTTACCATCAGTATGACGATTTCGATAGCTAGATCCAAAAGAGTATCGAGCAGTTAGCTTGTGAGCCACCTTATTATGCTCAGTACTTTTGCCGGAAGACTTCTTTTTGCCAGTAGCTGTTGATGATGCCGAACCAGAGTCAAAATTCTTATCAGCGCGAACAAGCTCCAAATCGTCCGACCATGAACGAGAATGATTGCTGCCTGCTTGCTTACCCAGCTTTGAACCGCCTTCTGGATAGTCAAAGTCGTCCGAACTGGACCGGCGCTGGCCCGCTCGACGTCGACGAGAGGGCGATGAAGAATTGTTGTTGTTGTTGGACTTTTTGATTCGGGCAAAATCAACTTGATAGTTGTATGTATTATTGTTGTCCCAGAAATCTTGACCATTGGCGGTATATCGAATGCAAAAGAACATGCTCTTGGTGCTAATAGCTCGTTGTGGTAGATCGTTCAATGCAATAGTAAAAGTGAACCGATCATACCCAATCTTTCGTTGCTTCTTTCGAACATCATCATTGTAATTGGCATACACTTCAGTAACCGTCTTCCAATAATCAACCGTGTATCGAATAGCAACTTGCTTTTGGAAACAAATATTCTTCACTGCAACATGGCCAATCAATGTGCTCTTATCGGACGACAAGAAAAAATGCTCCAAAAATACAGGGTCGTCCTTTTCGGCCAAATTTGGCTTGACAAAGTTTGGTAGTTGAATACCCCACTCGGTGCTATTCATATAATTGTAAAACCCAATCTTACGGTCCAATTCATCATCATCTTCACTAGATGTGGTATCATCATCATCATAACTCGAATCATCATCAGCCCAATGGAAAAATACTCGTTCGTCAGCAGGCGAAGATTCGGCACTCACGGCTGTTGGTGTATCAGTCTTGCTGAATCTTCGAACCTGTTCCAATCGATCTGTATCAAAATGCACCATCTTTGATGGCGTCGATGGCATGCTCTTAGCTCGGACCAGCCCAGGGAGCTTCAACGACGACTTGACTCGCTCACCACTCTTTTTTCGAACAATGTTCATGTCGGTTTCATCGGATGAGTACCCAGGTAAGGTTGCTGATGCTGATGCTGTGGCTGTTGCCGGAGATGCCGTGATTGTTCCAGATGATGCCAGTGATGTCGATGATAATGTATGCTGTTGCTGTTGCCCAGTTGGACTCAGTGTTGGTGAATTATCCGAACTTTCAGTTGAACTTGTTGATGATGATGAAATGGATTGACGATGACCAAACAACAAAGCATTACTGAGATCATCACCAGATCTGATTGGAAACCCTCGTCGATGCTTGTGCATAAAGTTAGCCGATTTTGAATTTTTCGAACTGGAATAAAGTTTTGGACTCTCTGGTTTGAAAGTATAACTTGGCGAAGAGTCTTCGTTGCCAATTTTATTAATTTCAGATTCGAAGGTTGATGATGAGTGTGATGATGAAGGAGTTGTTGGTGCAGAAATGCTGGTGGTTAGAGGTGATGATGATGATGTTGATGTGATGATATCTGTGGCTGCTGTTCTGCTAGCCGTATCTAAGGCAGGCATACTTGGCATTGCACTGAGATGATGGATTCTCGACATGATTGAATAATCTTGAAGAGATGATGCAATTTGTTGTGAACTTTTGGTTGTCGTTGATGACTTATCATCGTTGTTGTTGTTGTTTTTATTATTTACATCTTCAGTATGCTTATAAAGTCCATTTTTTTTCTGAAAACCATGAGTAAGTACAGGAGACATTTTAGCAATAGTTGTCATAAATAAATAGGTTGTATATGGATTGTAGTCTTTTTAATCTTTTTTTTTTGTCACTTAATGTATGCTGGTGATAGTGGTGATAGTAAGTGGCTTGATTGTTTGCTAATTAAGATACAATATGCAGTGATGGATTGGATGGATTGATTGATTGATTTAATAACCCAAGATGATGAAAAGCTTATCTTCAGAGGATGCCAAATCTCTCTTTGATATATATATTCTTGAAACTTCAACAACAACAATATAAGAAAAGAAGTAGAAAAAAAAAAGGAAAGGGAAAAGGAAGTGGAAACAAGATAGATTATATATATAAAATAAAAAAAAAGCTCAGCCGGAATTTTAGTGTGCCAAAGATAAAAAAGAAAACAACAAAAAAAAAATTAAAAAAGCACACAATGAACCCATTTCAACTCAAAATGCAGTGCCATGACTTCTCATAACAAATCTTACTCACTCTCCTCATCATCACTATCAGAAAGACTAAAGAAGGAAATGCACAAAAAGCAATAAAGAAAATGTCTCTGATGGTCTTTTTTATTTTTTTTTTTTTTCCAGCTAGCAGCAGCTTCAACTCTCGGTATTGACGGACCAAGTGTGCTTGCTTTTTCTCATGCTTTTTCTTCTTCCATGCCCTTTTCTCTTTTCTTTTGCGCTCTTTTTCCTGACGGTAAAACAACAAAAATCCGGGTACCGAAAAAAGGTGGAGAAAGAGTGGTACGAATTTGGCTTTCTCAATCAGATGGTTTAAGAGACTGATAGTCGTGATGGTGGTGGTGGTGATGAAGATGAAGATGATGATGAGAAGGAGGAGGAAGAAGAGAGATTGAAAAAGTACACCATCTGGTGATGGCATGCCTTTTTTTGCTTTTCTTTTCCCTCCCTGCTGCTAGTCTTTGTTGAGAGAGACAAGAAAAGGGTGTTGCAAAAAGAGGGGCTCTGGTTATCCGACTGTTCTATACATAATTATCAAATTATTACTAAAGTGCATCAGCATTGCAAAAAAATGAACCATCTGTTGTGTATCTATCTATCTCTCTCTCTCTCTGCCAACAAAAAGCATCCATGTCATCGGCTGTACAAGGTAACTGATCTACAGTTCTGTTATTTCTTTTCTTTTTAAAAATTATATTATCTATGGATGGTTGTATAGTATTTGCAGACGGCTTTGCCAACGTCTAGCAAATAGATAGGCTGCAAACCAGTCCTGAACATTGGGCTACTGTAGCTTTTTTTTTTTTTAC
>JAKTQM010001148.1:0-13002 GCA_030558825.1 Blastobotrys niveus
TTGCTTTCTGGGTCGAATTGCAGCAGGTCTTCTAACCTTGTAAAGTAATTACTGTCGGTATTATGTATGTTCGTCATTGTCGTTGATAGAAGTGAGGGCTGCATGTCATTAATGGGTGGTTCCCATAAATACCAACAACTCACATTAGGCAAGTCGCAGCTAATTGCCCGTATCAAGTAAATTGTGTGGTTCCCTAGAAGTAATTATAGAGGTTCATGAAATCAACGTATATGCACTGTTTCAGGGGGAGCGCGAGGAGAACGAGCCACAGAGGGTGCGGCGGAACACGCCCGATTAAGAATTAGCACAATGAAACGATGGTACACAGGAGTAAATATTATAACAGGGCATGGACGAATAAGGCATTGAATATAACATGTGAAAGGGAAATCGTACTTGGATAGTAGTGCTGCATCAATAAAGACAATCCAAAAAATAATAGGAGCAGAATACTGTCTTGATGAAGCAGAGGTCGAAGTTGAAGGTGTTTGTATCGGAACAATTACCAAGGAAGCATTTATTTCTTTGTTATTTAATATAACAACAACTGCTAAGTAACATAAGAATAATTCAATAAATATTATTAAAATTTAACTACAATCAGAATCAGGCTTGTCTCTTCCGCAAGGGCAACCGGTTCGCCTAGGACAATCCACTGCCGCATGGCCAAACTCATCGCACTCAAGACAGGTGGCTAAAACCGTTGCCCTAGCCACGAAATCCGCTACTCCTGTGCATGTGGACGGTGTCTTGGAGTCCCAAGCCTTCTTGAGCAGACCAAATGTAGCCCTCGGAAACTTGGTTTCCAACAAAAATATGACCGTCGTTTGGATAACGTGAGAAGGTTCTCTAGTTATCACCAAATCATGTCTTAGTTGTAAAAAAAATTTCTTAAAATTGGGGTCCGTATGTTTTGGCCATTCTTTGAACCGCTTTCTTAATTGGTCAGTTGTAGTTATCTGTGGTGGCGCTTTAGCTACCCACCGCAATAGGGTAAAGATATCCATCCAGTCAACTACCCCGTTCTTTGAATGGTGAAACACCCATTGACAAAAGTTTTCGCGAAACCATGGAGCAGTTTTTTCCACCAGCGCCGCTTCAATAGCAGAGTCTGATAATCTGTTTTCTCTCTTTTCGAGACTAACGAACTGTGTGAATTGGTCTAGCACCTGTTGAGCGTCCTTGCTTTCTGGGTCGAATTGCAGCAGGTCTTCTAACCTTGTAAAGTAATTACTGTCGGTATTATGTATGTTCGTCATTGTCGTTGATAGAAGTGAGGGCTGCATGTCATTAATGGGTGGTTCCCATAAATACCAACAACTCACATTAGGCAAGTCGCAGCTAATTGCCCGTATCAAGTAAATTGTGTGGTTCCCTAGAAGTAATTATAGAGGTTCATGAAATCAAACGTATATGCACTGTTTCAGGGGAGCGCGAGGAGAACGAGCCACAGCGGGTGCGGCGGAACACGCCCGATTAAGAATTAGCACAATGAAACGATGGTACACAGGAGTAAATATTATAACAGGGCATGGACGAATAAGGCATGGAATATAACATGTGAAAGGGAAATCGTACTTGGGTAGTAGTGCTGCATCAATAAAGACAACCCAAAAAATAATAGGAGCACTCGAACAGTGTGATGAAGCAAGGGCCGATGCGGGTTGGACGGCGATTGTATTGGCACAATTACCAAGGAAGCATTTATTTCTTTATTATTAAATATAACAACAACTGCTAAGTAACATAAGAATAATTCAATAAATATTATTAAAATTCAACTACAATCAGAATCAGGCTTGTCTCTTCCGCAAGAGCAACCCGTTCGCCTAGGACAATCCACTGCCGCATGGCCAAACTCATCGCACTCAAGGCAGGTGGCTAAAAGGGTGGCATTGTCCACAAAATCCACTACATCTGCGTAATTGAACAGCGGCACGAGGTTCCAAAGTTCCTTGAGCAGGGAAAATGTCGCGCTCGGAAACTTTGACTCCATGAAAAGTAAAAATGTGCCTTTTTCTAGTTCGAGATTTTCTGGGCCAGATAGCGACAAATCTTCCCTCAAAAGAAGAAGGAATTTATTGTAATTAGGGTCCGTGTGCATTGGCCACTCTTTAATCCGCTGTCTCAGCCGTTCATTAGTACCTTCTCGTGATGATGCTTCGATAACCGTCCACCGTAAACATGTGAAACATGCCATCCAGTCAACTACCCCGTTCCGCGAATGGTGAAACACCCGTCGCTGGAAGCTTTCACGGAACCATGGAGCAGTTTTTTCCACCAGAACTGCTATAATATCAGAATCTTTTGCGGTGTGGTCTTTATTTTTGACAAACTGTAGGAATTGATCGAGCACGCTTAAGGCGTCCTTGCGCTCTGGGTCGAATTCTGGTAGATTCTGTGATTCTCTAATGAACCAATTTAAATGGGTTTTATTGTTATTGTTTTTGTTTGTCATTGTCATTGTCATGATAATTATTATTAATGCGTAGGAGTGTGGTTAAAAGACTATTGGATGGGCAGAGTTCGCCTTCCCCATAAATATTAACCCACATCAGGCAAGTCGTAGTTGAACTGCCCTTATTAAATAAATCGTGTGGTTCCCTAGGAGTAATTATAGGAGAGGTTCATGAAATTACGTATAGGTACTGTTTCAGGGGAGCGCCACAGGGGGCGCGGCGGAACACTCCCCGATGAGAATTAGCACAATGAAACGATGGTACACAGGAGTAAATATTATAACAGGGCATAAACGAATAAGGCATTGAATATAACATGTGAAAGGGAAATAGTACTTGGATAGTAGTGATGCATCGATAGAGACAATCCAAAAAATAATAGGAGCAGAATACTGTCTTGATGAAGCAGAGGTCGAAGTTGAAGGTGTTTGTATCGGAACAATTACCAAGGAAGCATTTATTTCTTTATTATTAAATATAACAACAACTGCTAAGTAACATAAGAATAATTCAATAAATATTATTAAAATTCAACTACAATCAGAATCAGGCTTGTCTCTTCCGCAAGAGCAACCCGTTCGCCTAGGACAATCCACTGCCGCATGGCCAAACTCATCGCACTCAAGGCAGGTGGCTAAAAGGGTGGCATTGTCCACAAAATCCACTACATCTGCGTAATTGAACAGCGGCACGAGGTTCCAAAGTTCCTTGAGCAGGGAAAATGTCGCGCTCGGAAACTTTGACTCCATGAAAAGTAAAAAGGTATCTTTCACTTGTTCGAAATTTTCTTTTCTAGATATCGACACATCTTCTCTCAAAAGAAGAAGGAATTTATTGTAATTAGGGTCCGTGTGCATTGGCCACTCTTTAATCCGCTGTCTCAGCCGTTCATTAGTACTTTCTCGTGATGATGCTTCGATAACCGTCCATCGCAAACATGTGAAACATGCCATCCAGTCAACTACCCCGTTCCGCGAATGGTGAAACACCCGTCGCTGAAAGCTTTCACGGAACCATGGAGCCGTTTTTTCCACCAGAACTGCTTTAATATCAGAATCTTTTGGCATGTGGTCTTTATTTTTGACAAACTGTAGGAACTGATCGAGCACGCTTAAGGCGTCCTTGCGCTCTGGGTCGAATTCCGGTAGATTCTGTGATTCTCTAATGAACCAATTCAAACGGGTTTTACTGGTATTGTTTGTGTTTGTCATTGTCATTGTCATGATAATTATTATTAATGCGTAGGAGTGTGGTTAAAAGACTATTGGATGGGCAGAGTTTGCCTTCCCCATAAATATTAACCCACATCAGGCAAGTCGTAGTTGAACTGCCGTTATTAAGTAAATCGTGTAGTATTCAGGATATATATGATACGAACCCGATAAAATCATGATATAATCATGATGTAATGCCCTTGGAGATTATACAACTTTTGCACCACAATTGCTTTAGAGAGGTATTATGACCAGCTAATACTACCACTTGCTTGATTTGACTCTTATTCATGCGTGAAACTTGAATGGAATGGATATCTTCATCGGTTCCTTGACTTTGCCAATTCTAACCCATCTCGTCGCTCACCAATGACTTGTTTATAGACTTTGGTGTATATACTTATTGCCAATGTCACCCGGTTGGTACTTGTTGGAGTGTAACATCGGGCGAGCCGCACACTTTCTGTGTTTTACCACCGGCAAATTTTTTATGATCAATATCTTACAAAGTAATCATACATTGGGTTTTCTGATTAGTCAATTACATGGTAAGTAGTTTGATATCTGTATCTCAGCGTCGTGAACCTTCCATCCTATTCTCGTCAATGTGGACAGACAACGCAAGCTTCCATAACGTGCTTAGATGTGAGTCGCTCTGTACTCAGCTGCTTCCACCGCTATTCTGATCTCGTTTATGTTAATAAAAATCATCCACAAAAGGAATGTCGTCATGATCATAAAAAATAACTGAACGTATTGGAGCGTGACGATATCCCTCATTTTATCCATCTTGTTTGGTGAAAATATGTCGAGAAATGTTCCTTTTTTTTCTGGATCTTGACTGGTATAGTTGAAAACTGAAGGAAGAAAAAGAGAAGTAGAAGAGGATGCGTTACTTATCCTGCTCAAAATTACATTTCAATTGCTCTTTTGCTGCCCTTTCTCTTCATTCATTCAATCGCGCACCCCCTCATAGACTCATCGGCCCAAACATGGATTCAATGCAGCATTTACATCATTCGACAGCTGTGCAGCGCCGGATCACCCGCATATACCGCTGGTAAAAATGACTTGTATCCCCACCCGATACCACAGCAGCATCGTAAGCGAAACCGACGACATAATTTTATTTATAGCAGAGACATATCGTTAACTTCTCGTCGTATACGTATAATGCTGAGCTGTCGAACAAGGATGGAGCACCGCCATTACGCTCAGCTCTGCTCAAAACATTTGTCAAGATCATGCATCGTCCCCTCTATTATTTGAGCAGTATGCAACGGCAATATTCAGATTGACTTTATTAACCAGTATATAGTTTTTTATTATTATAATTAAGCCGCAAAGCCTCATCGGGTTTCCGATGCCAAAAAGAATATTTTTCTTGGTGCGGCGCAAACAAAAAAAAATTTATCAAAATTCGTTTACTTTTCACTACTTTGCATATCCAGCATTTGATTTTTATAAACAATGTCAGAAGAACAACAGTTAAAGTATGTCTACCTCTTCCTCCCCACTAGTTACAAGGGCCCTGTTCACTAACATATATCCCGCGTTTATAACAGAACAGCAAAGGTTGAAAAACCAATCTCCGTTTCTTACGACTTTGGCAATCTTGCAGTATTCGACACCAACCCTCTCGACAAGCAACAACTATCATCCGAAGACAAGGAATCACATATCCAAGCAGTCTCACGAGACAATGTACAGCTACTAATCAACCAAATTCTCTCTTTACCAGTCAAACGAACTACTGGATCTAATCAATCTAGCGTACAAGACAGCACGACTGCGTTGTTTGTACTACCTGAACCATCTACTCCATTGCCACGAGAAAAACCAGTTCCAAAACCAAAGGCTCCTACCAAATGGGAAGAGTTTGCTAAGAAGAAGGGTATTCAAAAGAAGGCCAAGGATGGTAAGAAGGTGTTTGATGAAACCACCAAGGAATGGGTTGATAAATGGGGTTATAAGGGTACTCAAAAGAAGACTGCTGAAGATTTTGGTATTATTGAACTAGACACAAAAAAGAACACCAAGACTGGTGAAGATGAACTTATCGATCCACGAAAATTGCGACGAGATGAACGTAAAAAGTTGATCAAGAAGAATGAACGACAGCAGAAAAAGAATGCCATGCGTGCTGCAGGAATTAGAAAGTAGATGATGATGCCTGCAATATACGTTTTTATTTTTATTTTTATTATCATTTTTTTTAAATAAGTTATTTCTCTTAACCTGCTTCTAATCTATCTGTTATTTACCACCTGCTTCTGTTAATCCTGATGTGCTCTGCCTTGTGGAGCAACGTTTAATCGATGTCCACCACCTGGAAACCGATTCACTCGGCGTCTTACTCCTGCAACAGGCGCGAAAATAAACCATGGTGGCGCCAATGGTCGCTTACCATGTGAAATACGTGGATAGATATCTTCAAAGAAAAAGATGAAATGCCCCACCATGGTAGCTACCAAGTACCCCTTCAACTGCGACGTTCCATTCAACACAATGTTGATACCCATGATAGCCCACGGGAGATGTGGAGCATAACATGAAAACAATCCAAACACTTGTACTTCAAGGTTTGGATTTCGTCGACACCAAATATAAAGAATGCTATGCAAAAGATATCCTCCTAGTAATGCCATGCCCGATCCTCCTAGAATTGACGCCATCACAAGAATGCTAGTCGAGGCGACAAATAACAACCAGGCGTACTGGCGTGTCGCATTGCGTTCTGTATATGATTCCTCCAATTTGCGTGAGTTTTGTGTAACAAAGAAGATGTTGAATAATAAACCGATTTGTAATGGTCCAAAATACATAAACGTGGTGATTAGTCGCCAGTATTCGTGCTCGTAAAACACTTTATAATAGTTGAATAGTAACTGGGGTGCTGCTACAAGCCCGCATCTTTCCAGCAGCGCCGAGGCTACGATACTAGATGCCCAGATACGTGTGATAATAGGTACGTCAAAGAACCACTGTAAGGGCACGTTTTCCATTGCGTCGTCGTTGTGTTAATGATCAGGTAGTTTGTGGAGAGTGTTGTTGTGGTGGTGGTGTAGTAATGGAAAATAAATGGTGTTCACATTTTTGTACACGTAATCAACTCGTGGGGTCATGACAAATCGAACCCGGTCGAACCTTTTTGGTGCTTACCGTGATGAGTTTAGGTAGAAGTAGAATTCTAGTACGGTGAAGGCTAAAAAAGATCTTTTGGCATGTGATTATAGAATTCTAAGGTCCACATCACCGTTTATATCATACTCTGGGGAGACTGTCTCAATAGTTCATTGACGATCGGATTTGTCAATCAATACAGCCACCATGCAACCGTCCAGTCATCCATGGAACGATCCGCCTTTGTCGTCTAGAAACATGGCATCATTCTTCGTCACTGTTTACTTCTCTAACCGAATGCATTTTCTAAAACCTCGCTAAACACTATCATCATTATCATAATCCATTATCATCAGCCGATCCGGAGATGAGGCTGGGGGCAGCGGTTAAGATGCGGCTCGTATAGAAAGACCCACAAAATTGGGGGCTCCCCGCGCGTGCCATTTAAATCCGATCGTCGTCTTCTTCTTCTTCTCTTTTCTTTATAAACTACTTCTTCTTTATTATTATTATCATCTTGGTTAGTGGTCCTTCTGTTTTACTATCTTATCTATAATTATGGCCAACTCATGGAGCCAACAAAACGAGGAGATTGTTCGTGGCCCATATTCTTACCTTCGTAAAGTACCCGGCAAGGATTTTCGACCCCAAATGATAGACGCCTTCAACTCGGTGCTTCAAGTTAATGAGCACAATATCAAGCTTATAAGTGATGTGATTGAGATGTTGCATACATCGTCGTTATTGTAAGTATATTCATAAAAGAAACCGAGAGAAAAAGCGGCTAAACTAACACTTAAAATACAGAGTCGACGATGTGGAAGATAGCGCTCTTCTTCGACGAGGATATCCGGTGGCGCATTCGGTATTTGGTGAAGCGCAGACTATCAACTCAGCTAACTATATTTATTTCGTGGCACTTAAAGAGCTGTCCAAGCTTGGAGTGTCACAGGTCATTGATATTTATACGGAGGAAATGATCAACTTGCATCGGGGCCAAGGGCTGGATCTGTACTGGCGGGAGACGCTGGAGTGCCCCACAGAGGAGGAGTATATTAACATGGTTATGAACAGTAAGTATAAGAGATATGGAGAGAGGAGGAGGAATAATGGAAAAATGCTAATCATGATTAATGGAATTTAGAAACTGGTGGATTGTATCGACTGGCAGTGCGTCTTATGCAGGCGGTGAGCCCAAACGCCGGAAAACTCGACTTGACGCCACTGGCAAATACTTTTGGCATTATTTATCAAATTAACGACGACTACTTGAACTTGCAATCTAGTAATTACTCCAAGAATAAAGGGTTCTGTGAAGATTTAACCGAGGGCAAATTCTCGTTCCCTATCATTCATTCTATTCGATCCGACAGCACTAATAAGGAAATGCTCAATATTCTCAAGCAAAAGACTACCGATGATACCATTAAGAAGTACGCTGTGGATTATATGCAAAACGTTACAAACTCATTTCAACATGCTAAAGATACGATCGATACATATGCTAAACAATCACGAGAATTAATCGCCCTAGTTGCGTCCAAGGGCTACGACACCACAAAGTTAACTGCTATCTTGGACAAGATGTTACGAATTGCATAAGAACCGCCTAACCATACATCATAACAAGGCTTATTTAACAAACAAAAACAAGATACAAATTATATGTCCAGAGCTAGTATACGTATTATATATATATATATAATTGCTATTTTTGCTATAGCTTTTCTTACTCAAATGGCTCTCGGTAATCTTCTGGATATGGTCTTCCCTTGGCCTTCAAGTATGTTCGAAGACACGAACTCTTGTGCCAATCAAACGACTTTTTTGGCATGCAAGCACATCGCAAGTTCTTCTTGTCTTGCATAGCTGGGCAATGACTAAATGGTGGATGGCTGTACCCAATATCATCAAAGAAATGCACTTCATCTCGATCCATGAACAACGACACAGCAAGAGAATGAACTGGAGCATCCCCCCATCGTTCATAAAAGAACCCACCAGATTTGTCAAGATGGTTGAAATACTTTTGATACGCTTCATCTCTCCAGAAATCGGCATCAGCAACTTCAAAGTTTGACCAATAATGGCACAAGTTATATTCATCTTCTTTTCCTTCTTCTCGAATAAACCCTTGCAAAGCATTTGGATGAATAAACTGTTTATTTTCCTTCAAGAATTCTTGTGTCGTAGGCCACAAAGTTGGAATAGTCTTGATCCATTCAGTAATGGAAATGGTCCAGCCGTACCGTTTCTTATTCTCTCGCATATACTTGAACACATCATAATCGATATCACACAACAAGGCAGTTTCCGGTTCGACTCGCCAATAGTACTTATAGTCGAGCATCAATGGATGTTGGAAAAAGAACCCACTTTCAAATCGACACATGTGACGATACGATTCAACTCCGCCATAGATTACACCATCTTTCTCAAGCTTCTTTCGTTCTTCAGCTGCTTTAGTCTGGTCAATCCAACTTGGATAACTCCAATGTTCCTTTGGAATAGTACCGAATTTGACTTGACCACTAACAACATTGGAAATGGATTGTTTAAATTCTTCAGTGAAATCATCTTCATTCAAAAAGACCCAGTCGTAATGGAACTTGCTGTTGAATCGATCTTCCACTGACAATACGGATGGTAAAAGCTTTTCCAGATCTTGGTTCCGGGCTAATGTTACAAAGGTGGCGTTTTCTAGTTGATACTTTTCTGTCGTATGCTGCTGCTGCTGCGAGTATGATGCTGCTTTAGACCATAGGTTTTCTGCCGTGTTTGTTAGATTCTTACGTACTTGTTCACGTTGCGACGTGAGAGCCGTGTTGAGTAGGGCCACGACGATGATCAACCCCACGAGCCAGTAGATGATTCGTGAGTAAAATCTAGCCATTGTGTTCTTTTTACACTAGAAGGATGGAAGGATAAAAAGGTGAGAAAGAAAAGAAAGAAAAGCTGAAACAGAAGGAAAAGAGTGAACAAAAATGCCAGATAATTGAGTTGAGTTGTTGTGTGTGCGTTGAAACAAAAAAAAAAAATATTCCGCTGCCGAGGGGGTTCTGGGCCTGGGTGGGATTTGCTGAAAAATATGAAGCGGCCAATAAATTAGCCCCTGATTATGTACTCAATCAATATGCTATGGTTCATGTATGATAACAAGAACAAAACAATTAACCGTTGCAATTAGGCCCCTTTTTTATTTATATCTTCTTATTTTTGACGGATTATTTCTCAGATTAGGGAATTTTACAAAAATGGGTTTTAAGATCTTGAACAGATGGGGTTTGTCTCAACTTAATATATGGAGATTTGGACCTTGTTTGAGTTTTTGGTTCCAAGAGCATGGTACTGGTATTATTTGTTTTTTTTTTCGGTATTCTTAGACAAAGAGGGACGCTGTGACGTTGTAACTGATATGAAAGTTTAGATAGGTTTAGTATTTAGTTTATTAACAGTCCAGATCTCCGATCTCGAGCCGCATCACCCTTTGTCCTTTGAATTGATAGTCGGTGTTTGGTCTTGTTTTACCAATTAATAGTCTAGATA
This sequence comes from Blastobotrys niveus, assembly GCA_030558825.1. Taxonomy (NCBI): domain Eukaryota; kingdom Fungi; phylum Ascomycota; class Dipodascomycetes; order Dipodascales; family Trichomonascaceae; genus Blastobotrys; species Blastobotrys niveus. The sequence continues at coordinate 10,343 of JAKTQM010001148.1, forward strand.
ATAGAGCGAACCACTGTTAGAGCTAATGTCCAGACAACGAAATAGTAAGAAAGGAAAACGATATCTTAGAGCACTGCTAGACTATACACATTCTTAGCACGGACTGCATCCGCTGACCGCACCAGCCCCTCACGTCCATCTACATGCGGCCATCCATCCAAATACTTGCCATGTGGCACCCGTCGCAACATGACTGGCGATGATAACCGATACTTGGCCCATGCGGCAAACAACAAATCCAAACCATCCATATCTGCATCACTGTGTACTCCAAATATAGCGTACCAACATACACGACGAGCATAGATATATGGAACACCTTTATAATGATCATAAAATGGCCCTACCGCCGCCCCGTACTCTTTCATTAACATTTCCTGTTCCTTTTTGTCGTCAGTTTCATCATCCTCATCCTCGGCCTCGTCCTCATCCTCGCTTCTGTTGCTGTTACTTTTACTACTGCTTCCCGCAGTTGTAACCCAGCTCGGCGGGATAGAATGCATAATCTGTGGCACGTACATTGCCTGTTCCCACAATGCAATGGCGAGGATACTCACGTCCGTAGCTCCACCTTCATCTCCATCTCCACCATGCTTCCGACGTTCGGTCGTGATCAACGCTGTATTACTGTCGCATTGTGGATGCCACAACGAGAATATATCAGGTCCAAGCATATGCATGACTCGTAACTCATCCGCCATGGTCAATAATCGGTCATGGTACTCGTGATGCCGCGCACTGTTCTGTCCGTTGCGTTGATAAGCAAAGTATTGCCACCGGCTGAGTTGAAACTCAATGAATTCATATACAGTGCGAGGTTTGGCGTGCAATGGGACCCACGTGAATACATCGCATGCAGGTTTACCAGTAGTTGTCGAAGACTGCTGGTCCGGGTTATTATCATCGCTGGTCGCTACCAGTTGAACGGGAAGAGGCCATTCAGGAACGCCGTCGCCGCTCGACGTGGCGATCTTGGGGTACTCACATGTTTGATCGAGTTGGAATCGAGTCAACTCGCCCCATTCACGAGCAAGCGCTAGCTTTTGTTCAAAACTGAGTACTTTTGCATCAAGAAGGGTCTGTAGGATTGTTCCACCTGGTAATGCGACAATTGTGAAGGGAGCATCGACGTAGCCACTGGTGGTCGTAGTGGAGCCATCGCGACCCCTACTGCTGCTGCTGCTACGACCAAACTCCTTGATTTCATCGATACATTGGTTCATGCCGAGTCGTTTGACGTGGTCCAGAACTTGCTGGTCGAGTTGGCGTGGGCGGTGCCGTGGTCGTATCCCGTCGACACGATTGAGTCGAACGATGTATTGTGTTGCATGTGAGAGAAGTAGTGACGTAGGACCAGCAGTGGCAGATGCAATTGTATGTGCTGATGTTGTTGGTTTTGTTACTGGCGGCGGTGATGGTGATTGTGATGGTGATGGCGATGGGGAGAAGAATGGTGCGTGGTGTGGGGTATACACACGGATGACACACTGACCAGTAGGATCCGGCAAGTAATAGCTGGTATACAAATCGCTCGGAAACTTGGTATCCAAATGAACCAGGGTATTGTCAAACTTGCTCACCTTGCTTCGTGTCTGGTTATTCAAAGTTGTGCCAGCTACCGTAGTCGGTGAAATATTGTTACTTTTCATAATGTTACTCCACTTATCACATGCAGCATCTAGCTTATCTAGCCAGTCAGTCACTTGTTGCTTATCCATCCAGTCTGTTGGTCCATTGATAATGAACTTTGTTATATCACACAGCACACTCAGCGGCGCACTGAGCAGCTCCCTGCTGAAATCTTGGTACAATTGCCGCTCAATCATCTCCCGTAGGCGATTATCTTCACATTTCGCAAACTGACGGCACAGAGCATTAACAGCGGCAAACCGCGGGATAAACGCTGAATCCTTCCATACCGGCGCCAAGAACAACTTCTCAGAGTCGACAGATACCAAACAGTTTCGGAGTGAAAAGTCCATGTTGTATAGCACATACGGTTCGTGATCGTAGGGATACGTTGAATCAATCTCCAGTAATACTTCTCGAACCCGTCGCATCGTCTCTAGTACTGCTGTGTCAAACTTACTCCTGGAAACGTGCCAATGAATGTACAAACGCCGGTCTACCAGCGATAACAGGAAGGCACGGCATCCTACCGGCTCAGTCTGGGTAGGTTGGCGAGACAAGATATCTTCACGACCGTGCCATGAAATGGGTAAGTTTTCGGTGATTAAGGTTCCAATGCGGGTAGTGGAGAACACACCGCATCGAATGACACCTCCGCATGCCGATGTGATGCGAACAATAGATTTGATGAGAGTAGAGATGTTATCAGCGATTGCAGTGAACTGGTGATGAAGATGGTGAGCGTCAGATGTTGAAGAAGGAGAGGAGGATAAGTGGGCAAGGTATTGTTTGAGTGGCTGTGCACGGTGGTCAATGAGGTGGACAGTGTAGAGTTTGGAGGTATCAAAGGCGTATAATGGGAAAGTCGATGTGATATACTGCGAGAGGATTTGTGCCATGGCGATAGCGGCGTCAATATCTTTTTTAGTTTCATGAAACTGAACAACGATGAGTGCAGGGATGTTGGTGGTTGTGGTTGTGGTTGTGGTGGTAGAAGAGGTATTGTTTATAGGGGTGGCAACAAGGTATCG
>JAKTQM010001152.1:0-10226 GCA_030558825.1 Blastobotrys niveus
TACAGACAAGGAACGAATAGAAACATGTTCAGATGAACTGCATACAATGTTGAAGGAAGAAGAACTAGCCGATGCAGCACTATTGGTGTTTGCTAATAAGCAGGATCAGCCTAACGCGTTATCTGCATCGGAAGTGTCAAAGGCATTGAATTTGGTGAGTTTGAAAGATAGGAGCTGGAGTATTATGGCGTGTAGTGCGGTGCGAGGTGATGGTCTGCATGAAGGGTTGGACTGGTTGGTCAATGTTATTAATGACGAGCATATGTAATGGGAGCGGCGAGCGAACGAGCGAGGGGACTGCTGCTAGCCGTTTTTGATCTAGATGGTAATGGGGGGTCCGGTGATATAGTGGTTTAATATATATGAGTTTATTTACAATGTATATCGGGCAAGTGTGTGAATGGTGGCAATGATCCGCGAGTAAGTGAGACTGAGCCGCATCATGGAAACCTTATTCTTTCGACGCAGAAAGCCGTATATTTATGAATATACTATTATAACCATGACACGATGTTGGTGAGACTGTTGACCCAATTAAACATTTTGCTATCTTATCATGACACGTGCGGAGTGTTATGTTGGATGGGTCGAGACTTGATGCCTATCGGCTAGAATTTCGTAAGGTGTTCTATTGGAGCCAGGATATATAGGTTCCACGTTTTTTATATGATCACTATTTTCCTATATTTGATATTCTAGTTATATTTTCCTGATTTTCGATAGTAGTTTATAATGATGAAAATAAACATATGAGACTTTGCATATCTACACCTCTATAGCGGATAAAGAGAAGCGGGGTGGACCGGAGAGGTATGCGCTGGTGGACTGAGTGTGGATTCAGTCGCTGCATTGTCAGTTTCCAGCAGATACTAGGTCTCTTTGGGCACCAATTACAACGAGATATAGGTTTTTTTATTGTAATCCAAAGATTCCGTATAATTTCAGGGACGCTTGTTGATGGCCAAAGACTTGATACTAGAACCCGCCGTTTTAAAAGACCCTGTTGGAAATGTACTTGGCCACGTACCTGACTAGTTTCCATCTTCAGAATTCAGGAGAGGACTGCTTATTGCTCTCGTCATCTGCCTGCGCTTTTGACTTCGCCTTTCAGCCTGCCTTTGTCGGTCCGATGAAAGCCACAAGTCATCACGCTCAATCAACTGAGACGGCTTGGAATACTTCATAACTATCTCATCACATTCGTTACTAATCATATCAACGTCAGACGTACGTATATAGTCAAGAATAACATGGATACCTACACTTTCAATGCCCTCTATGTATTATTCGATGGTTACCTTCGACAGTATTGGTGAGGTACTAGCTCTTGCCGGCTAGTATCACCGCCTTAAACTTCACGCCGCTCTTGGAGAAACCTTCCCTGTAACAGTGCCACGTATTGTATCGTCTGTGTACATTGCGTCAACTAAGTCGAGTTCAATACTTATATCTTCCATAGTACTGAGCCCTTTCAGTCTTCTGAACATGCTTATAAGTGACAGTGGAATGAAATATGGGTGAATGGCTGCACTGACTTTCGGTAGGGATAGTGGCGTGGTGGTGGTGGTGGTGGTTCTTTAAAAGTCTCGTCATATAGACTATAAGCAGCGTGCTGGCATGCTCTTTTTAAACCACGCCTTGCATCTTTATGGCGCCGTCTGATATTTTTTTTTATGTGGTTCCCATGTGCGGCTCAGGCAAAGGGGGTGTGAGGCGCAAAATGTTTCAGTGCCTACTATTATTACCGATGCCCATCTGCTTCAAAATAGAAATGGAACAGCAGTAGCAAATAAAAGATATATTTCACTACTAGCAGCCATGAATATGATAAACAAAACAAGAACAAGATGAACCAACCAAAATAGCTAGAGACGGAAACGTGGTGCACGCAGAAGTCGAATCAAGAATTACCAAACTATATCCTCATAAACTGTCCAGGTTGTAAATCCAAAAAGCAAAACAAAAATTAGCTATATAGAACATTCATTAATCAGATTCGAATATTGGTTCCAATCTTGACGTTCCCAAACCAAAAGCCTTGGGATTTCCATTGCATATCCTCATATTTACGCGCGACGGACGAACGCCATATTTCCGCAGTGACGCTTCAAGCTTTCGCCTCGTTAAATATGATTGATACGAATCAGTCACATTGTCTTCACCAAGATTTTCAAGTAGTAAAAATGCGTAATCGACCCCGTCTTTGGTCATTATACCATACTCGTAGAGTTTGGGGGTATAAACTCCCTCCACCCCGCGATCTTTCAGCCGGTTGTATATTTCAACCTCTCTTATATGACCTGAACAATCCCATTCTCTAATTGGACCGTAGGCTTTGAGTACGGCCCTCTTGGGACCAGATATCGGGTCAGAGTATACCGGGGCACTCGTCCTTCTTCCTCGCCAATCCTTACCGTCCTTGAGAACAGACCACGACTTGAACCTGTCTTCAAAAATAACATTCATTTCTCCTCCACCGATTTCTTGCAATTTGGATACAAACCGGTCTCGCCTATCATCCATGTAGTACTCTCGAATTTGGGTTCTTGCATCAAACCGACGAGTATCAGCTTCGGACCGTTCCTTTTGATAGTACCAGCGTAAAAACCAGTCTAGTCGGTTTCTTTGTCTCCACATCCGTCGATATCTTTCGTCGCCGCCTCGGTCATCGATTATATCCAAATACCCTGGCTCTAGAAACGATTGCATTGGCCATCCACGTTCGAGCCGGCGGAGAGTATTACGAGCCTCGGGGATGATGTCGAGCACCGTTTTGCACAAGATTGCAAAATTTACCCACGCGTACCCACCGTCTTCCTGGTGAAGTATAGCAACCGAGTCAAATGAGACAGTGGGCACATGCACTAGATCATCATCATTGAGCTTTTCCAGTTTCATTTCCGGTTGGTCAATCACAGGGATAGTAGAGGTGTGGCGGAATATCGGTTTATCGGGAGCATGGCAAAGTCCATCATGTCGTAAAATCGTCATACCTGCCATATCATAGAGCACCACGATCGACCCACACTTGTCAATACTATACTTGACACCAGATTCCAGGCTCTCCCAGTAGTTACTGCGGGCCGCCTTGACCAATTGTGAGTATTCCACGTCCGTGTTCAGTGGTAAAACTAACAGGTCCGTCCTCTCTCGCATACCTTTCTCAATCTTCTGAACCTTGTCCTGTATTTCACGCATATCAGTCATTGTTTGGAAAATCGAAACATCAAGAGAATAATTTCCCCCATTTATTTTGGAAAATATGTCCTTGGCGGTGTTACAGAAAAACTCCAGGTGAGGTGGTGGCAGCTTCTCAGAGTCTTCGCCACGACTGTTGACTGGAAGGTATATTCTTGTGATAATCGAGCGCATAGTATTTATTCCGTTAAAAATCAGCGCAACTTCCTTTTTGATGTTTTCCAAATCCAAATCATCCACTGATTTTGCACTGCTGTTGACTTCTGTCAGCATTTGTCGCTCCAATTCTGTTCGGTGTACCAAGTCAAATACCTTTTTCCAATCCACATTGTCATTGCGCATCTTAACGTCCGTCCCCTGGCCCTCTTCCGAGCCTGTAGCCGTCTCAACAGCTGTTGGGAGCCGTGGACCTTCCACCTTATCTAACGGCTTGATATATTGTACACTTGTTGATTGACCTGGATCAATGGCCGAATATGCACCAGCAGTCAATCCATATATATCACGTATACTCACGTAATTCATCAAGAGCCAGTAAGGTTGAGTCCAACCTTGATACCAACTATATTTGTCATTGATCTCTAGTTTTGGGCATAATAAGAACGCTCCGTCAGCACTATCTTCTGGGTATTCGCCAATGCCGGTATCATGCGGGTCATGACGAAGACCGCGAATGCCAGGTTCCTTCTCCATCCTCCCTCGTAGAGCTTCCGCAGCAACAGGCTTCATATTAAGAGGAAGTGTTCTCCAACAAACTTGTAGACCATAAATGTATAAAACGTCTTGAAGATGTCGAAATGGGTCCGAGTCGGTGATATCATTTGCGATTTAGTAAAGTGATTCATTCGGCAATTGGTCGTTCATGGTTGGTTCATAAGAGATGGATTGTTGCTCGGGTAAAACCCGCTTAGCATTGGGATGACAAGCGTACATGGACCGTAACACTAGCCTGGCATCTTCATCATCCATCAAATGATGGCTGGATAATCCCTGCGCACCTCTCTCGGTTGGATAAGCGTACTTGAGGATCGGTGTATTCATTCGTCTAGGGAATGGACCTGGAAGTTCTAAATCAGAATGGTATTCAACACCAAAGAGCTTGTTGACTAGAGTGTAACTCATTGACCGTGTCCAGAGCTTGACGTATTGAAGAGGCGCCTTGTCCATATTGGTACCTATATCAGCAAGGATTTGCTTGTCAGAGTCTAACGGAAGATGCGGGTCTTTGATACTTGGCCTTATTGATTGCTGGGTTTTCATGGCCCATTCCATTTGATCAGCGTTGTGAATAAGCTGATTAGGACCATTCATTGTTTGTGTATATATTTGTGAGTGTAATGAGCAAATGACAAGTCAAAATGAACTAAGCTTCGTATCCCATTTGGGAATGTGGCGGCCCAGTGGGGCTCGACGCTTCATTGATACACGGGGTAGATAAAAACGTACGAGGCGTATAGCTGCGACTTATATCCGTTAAAGAGGCTATTTAACAGTGTTTGGGTATATACTTAGGTCTTCATGGTATATTTTTCATTATCTCCAGATGTCCATGACGTCTAAACGAGTTGCGGCGCGGCGTGGCTAGCGATACATTACTTAATCTAATAGCCCACAGAAAAGGAAAGCGCAACAGATCACTCAGTTTTCTTGATGGCTGCGTATTCGCACAGTTACCAATCACTGTGTTGCTCTACTTAGTTGAAGCAGCACGTCTGTTGTCCACGACTGTTTGTGACTTTCAAAGGGCGGAAGACGGGGTTGTTCGATAGATATTTGTAATTGCTTGTCTCATTGATCTTATCATCAAAAGATGTAAAATTATTGGTAGGCGCTTTACCCCAGTACTTTCAAGTAGAGACCACGTCTAATTAAACCACTTGAACCCCTTCGCTCTCGAACGACGTTGACTCACTACCCTACCCTATTCCTAGCTCCTTTGTGGCTTCCAGATGGTTGAAAAACAACCACAAGTGCCCCATACACTTCACCGCTTTTATAAATTACTCTTGGAATACCTTCACTGGGCCTGAATTTGAACAGGACGTGCTGAATGATCTCATGATGTCCATCGACTTTCAATTCTAAAACGAACCGCCGAAATCGAATATCACGGCCCAATCATCAAAAAATCCAAGGTTTCCCTACTCTATACTGTAGTCACCACCATATACTACATTTAAATACCTCGAAAACCCAACTTCTGGCAATATATCGCAAAAAAATCCGCACTCTAAATCAGAGCCGCACGACATAGTCGGAGTTCCGACATTATAAGCCAGTGGAACCTGCAGAATCAACAAACACGGCCCCATCCGATATAGTGTAGTGGCTAGCACGGTTCGCTTTCACCGAGCAGACCGGGGTTCAATTCCCCGTATCGGAGTTCCGATCCTATTCAATTGAATAGGATTTCATTTTTTTGTCTTTTTTTTATACAAGCCAGGTCGTATGTTTGACAAACATGTCCAATGGATGATGTTGAGCGACGATGAACTTTAATTTTTGGGTGTGGTGCGGCAAACGGTTACGTACCGATGCGATGGTAGGTTCCGCCATGATGGAAAGGGTGCCGACCCTCGGTACAGGGACAGGGACAGGAACTTGATGGTTTGGGAAATACGCTTGGAATGGTAGGAAAAAAAAAAAAACAACATTCAAATTCATACATAAAAAAAGGGATGAAGGAGGAGGATATATATATTTTTTTTAAAATCTAGGAGCCTCTCTTCTAGGTGGAGGAGCATACGCATCCGTAGGAGTAGGAAAGTACCCGCGGTACTGTGTTGAAGCCGGGAACCCGGGGCTATCTGTGCGTTGAGGAGATTCAAGATCACTTGAACTATGGTTGCCATATCCATTCTGGAACTCGAGCTGGTTACTACTCGAGTTACGACGAGGTAATCTCGCCTGTGGGAATTCTGGCGATGGCGAATGCGGAGGAGCAACAGCAGCAGCATGATGAGGATCACCTGGGTATAAATGCTGTTCACTAGGATTATACCCGTCTCGAGCAGTGGCCCCCAATGCATCGAGTTCGGTGGCCATCTTCTTTTCTGACATGTTGGCGTCTCGAATAAATGATTCTCGATCATCTCGCATTGGTTGGTACCGGTTGTCTGGGTTTTTACTGACAAATGCCCATACACACGACACAATGATCATGATCAATAGTACAAGCGAGAAGACAGCATTGAGGATAAAAAAGATGACCCCCATGACACCCGACACGTAATCTGGTTGGTTGAACAGTTTGGAAAAGAATAAAAAGAAGAGTGCATTGATGAAATTGATGGCGGCACATGCAATGTTGAGAGCATTGGTCTTCTTATCCATGTATGGTTTGAGCCATGATACAGCAACAAGCCAGGCAAGTTCAATCAAGAATACCCCCATGGCTTGGGCTTTACCGCTGGATTGTGCAAAGGCAATGAAACAAGACTTGCAAAAGGTATAAATCAACATTGGTACCACAAAGTAATAGGCGGTGGCCCGATATTGAATGTACAAGAACCCCCATCGGTTCAATGCCGATGGATCAGAAAATAGAATATAGGCCGGGTTCTTGTGAAGAGCCATGGATCGTTTGGCAATGCTAATAACCTTGAATGAGGCGAACCCTAGGATACCAGCCACAATGATGTACACGAGAACTGCCAAAACAATAGTAGCAGGGGAATCCCGTTCCACCAGTTGCCATAAACAGAGTACCGAAAGTTGTGGGAATGCAATCAACACCAATCTGAACAAGACACCTTTCATGACGGTTCGATAGCCACGTCTATAATCAGCAAATCGTCCAGAATGAATGGTATTGGATTTGGCAAGGAGTTCAATAACACCTTTAACAGCAGCCAAAGCCAGCATCAACACAACACCCAAAATCAAAAAGAACACTAGCCCGGTCAAAAACAAACTGCTGAGTTCAATTCGAGTCAAAAATGCAACTCGTTGCATACCTCGCAAAATCAATGTCTTGGCAGCCAAATCCTCTTCTTTTTGATCCGTAGTGGTTTCTTGAGCAGCTCGTGATACCAATCGCATACCATGATCAACTCCTGCCGCCATGGACCGGTAAATAGATCGGGAAACAGCATTACGAATTGACGAATCATGGTACTTGACATAATCAGGAATAATACCAGAAACATCTCGCTTTTGCACAGAAATAGACAACAAGGATTCATTTGGCAAGGTATTGGTGACCGTACCACCAGTGGCTTGGACATACCAGTTGAAAATGTCCTGCATAAACCCAACTCGCATCAACCCCATGGTCCACATGAAGTTTTCGGCCCATGCAGCTGCAATAGGAGGGCACCGGTCCACTGCCTGCATGGCCACGATTGCCACCGATTGGAAATACAAAAACAAAGACACCGTATTGGAAGCGATATGTGCTGCGGTAGAGGTATGGCCAAACACCGACACCAGCCCGGCGCTAATCAACCCCAATGCGCAAATAGCAGCAACCCCCCACGAAGCGTATTTTGTCTGCACAGTCTGACCATTAGACAAGGTTGCTTCGACACATGCTAATGGATGTTGTTCTTTAACATCGGTATCTTTATAAACCTTGACTCTGACTCGACCGTCCAAATCTGGAATGGCAAATGCAATACCTGGCACTTGACTAATGACATCAGACCCAATATCCAAACTAGAATCTTGGATATCAAAATGTCCAGCTTGTAATGGACAAAGTTGTTCCAATGTCTTTTTACCCTGACCATCTAATGCACATGGTGAGAGTGACTTGCTAATGACTGAGATACCGTATGCGATAACTTCAATTTTGGCGGTGATATTGTTCTCAATGGTAGAGATTGCCGAAATGTTGAAATGGACCTTACCTTTATCGGCATTGAGTTCGACATCAAATGATGATGCAGTGAATTGAGAGTTTTTCATGCATGATAGTAATGCTTCAGAACGAATGATCTTGTCTGCATGGACTACTGACAAGAGTAGAAATGTGATGAATCCGAATAATTTCATTGTGTGTTGATCAGTCTAATTGTTGAACATGAAATAAATATCGTCGAGTAAAACAAAAAAAGGAGTATACAAGAAAAAAAACGAGCGACAGAAAAAATATGAAATAAATAAAAAGATTAAAGGAAACGTTTCCCTTTAAAGATCTTGTCGTCAAGAAATAACAAAAATGTCCGTCGTGAAAGTAGTAGTAGTTGTAGTGTTGAAAGTGTGTTTTTTGTTGGATACACTTTTTATATTCTAAACCCGCACAACAAAAACCAAATCAAAAAAGGCTGTTAAAAAGGATTTCAAACTTTGTTTTTTGAGTAAATGGTCGAGATCTAGTCTATATTGTGAGATGGATATATAAACCTGTTTGGTATTGTATTGTATCTCAATGTCAAAATAGTCGCCGAAAGAAAGAGAAGAAAGAAAAAAGAGAAAAGGAAAGAGAGAAAGGGGGAAATAAGAAAAAAAAAAACCGCACAAAAATAATATAAAAAAAAGGGATTTTCTCTGGGGCGCGTGTGCCAGCTTAATTAGGGCGCGAAGGGTGAGTGACTTGGCGCATAGTGCTGCTGTTGCTATATTTACCCAGCCGCTGCCGAGTTATTGTTTGGCGTCTTTTGACATATCCATCCAGGCGGTGCAGAGAATAATATACTACTAAAACTACAATACAATACAATCTAAATCTACAACAGGAAATATAAACAGCTGAGAAAGAAAAAAAAAACTACATGGAATGAACGGCTACACTTTTCGTAAAATCTCTAACATGTCTAATCTTTAAGTTCGTCACAATCACTCAGTCACAAGCCCTTCCCTCCTAGAATAAATTTCCCAAGTGGAGTGAGTGAGTGCCTAAAAAATGTGAGGTCAGACATGTGGGAATGTCTATAAATAGACTCTAATTCAAAGACATTTCTTATTTCCTACCAAGAAACAAGAAGAAATAAAAGACTGGGCAATATGATATCTAGTTTAGGACTGTTAAATGCCAAATAGAGAAAAGAAAAAATATCCTCGAATAGCTTGAAAGAGTTTTGATTGATCTCAAAAGTGAATTAAAAAAAACAAAAAAAAAACGAGGCTTAGACTAACAGTAACAGTATTTGTCAATGCATATGGACTACGTAATCAAGCTTAAGGGGAAGGCCGATCACCCGTTAGGTCCGCAGCCTTCGCCCCCTACTTTTTAATCGGGGGTGCCTGCTACCGTTTCATTCAGGAGTAGATATGTACATGAAAGGTGGTCACAGTAAACCAGCTACTGTACTGTATACGTCAGCTCTTCGTATGTTTGTTTTTGCTGCACTTGTGGTTGGTTGCCATGTCAGCGTTAAGCCTTGTTCTTTCCGTATTCCAATTGGGCAGCGCGTATAATATTACTGGCCCATCCCAATGATCTTCCCTCCCGCGTGCCCGCCCAAAATTTTGACACCCCGACTATCATCATCATACTCATCGCGTCAAGTCTTCCCCCTATTTACTACAATCGTTTAAACATCAATATACATGAACTGAACCCACCGGATTTGGTCTCTGCGGGCATAATGAAACGCCAAATGTTTGATAGAGGAAGGGCGGCAGATGATAGAAGTGACCAGGAAAGTTGGGTGGCTACGACGAGGACGACAGCCGCCACAGTGGGGGTTAAACGGTTCAAGGGGGAGAAGATAGAGAAGCACAGCGAAGATAGTAACGACTCGTACAGCCAACAGCAGCAGCAGCAGCAACCTACGCCTGAAGCTCAAAGTGAAGATGAAGCACAGCCTGGGTTTTGGAATGGTCAGCCACAGTTACAAATGCATAACCACGAGGAACTTAAACAGTTCCGATCGAAACCAGTGGAGAATAGTACTCTGAGAATGGGGTACATTGCAGATTGTCCAAAATGCATCAGTAGAGTCCCCGGTCATTATTTGCATATCATGGAGCCCGAGCGTGCCTCATCTCGTTCATCCTAATTTTCACTTTCATCTCCATTTCTGGTCAACACAGGTCAACATGCCCCCATTACTGCACGGTCAATATACGAGAATGAAATCGCT
>JAKTQM010001155.1:1373-17399 GCA_030558825.1 Blastobotrys niveus
AAAAAACAAACACCGCCGGATCAGGGTAATCAATAAAAATTTTCAAACAAATCTTATCACACCTTTGAAACAAAAAAAAAAAAAAAAAAAGCGCTAGAGTAGCAGGAAAAAACAGGGCGATGATGATGATGCCAAGACCCTTGCTCAGCATGCCGAGGCAAACCCGAGGGAATCCCCTGGGCGCTGGTCTAGACCTTCGCTGTGTGAATTTTTCAAGATATGATATGGCTTCTTTGTCGTTCAAAGGCTGTAGGCAGAGCGCTACGCAACTAGTTGAACCAAGTATGGCACACAAAACTACCATCATATTGGCATATCCAAACGTTCTATTCAAAATAAGGTTTTTATCTGATATGATCAATGATCATACTGATTGATATGATTACAAAGGGTCGGCACCATCACTGTCGCTATGGTTTTGTCTCGTTTCTGGAACAACAAGAAGTTATGTATCAATCAGATAATATATTCCCTTTTAGGTAACCTAAGGCATCAAATCATGTACAACCCACAAAAAACGCCTGGATCAAATGGTTCCATCTCTGATCCACGCTTTGTCTTCTAAGAGAGGAAGGAATTTTTTTTTCTTCCTTCAACAAAAATGATCCGGATGGGTGCCGTTTGTGAGTGGGTTGTCGTTTAACTGAATGATTATATATTTTGAATATTTGAAAGAAATGGTGCATATTGAACTAATATCTATTCATTATCAAATTTGCTAGTTAAAAGCTGCAAGCAGCCTTAAAGCAGACGGGTCCCGCTGCCGATCAACCGTTTTTATCCACTGATCAATAGGCAAGGCAATAGTCCAATGATAATCTGATCCCGCGATCAGATAAAAACAAACGATTTTTTTTTTTTTTTTCAAACAGCCCACTCTTTGCTTTTCGCTAAAAACGGTATTTAGGACCAGACATTTATTTGCATTATTTGCTGCATCCACGTTTATTTTTTTTTTCTTTTCTTTTTCCTTTCCTACTTTTTCCTGCTTTCATTTCATTTTGATCTGTATATATATGTAAACACAGTGTTGTGTGTCTATCCCTTAAAATTTCTTTCTTTTGACTCTTCCTTCCCCCTCTCTCTTCTTCTTCTTCAAACACAATCATCAACAATGGCTCAGTTCACCAATTCAGAGTCAGAAGACGTGGAAAAGGTCAATTCAGCAGGGCCAGAAGTACACGCTGTACCAACAAATGTGGAGACTATCCAAGAAATTCAGAAACCATTGGGGGTCCGTAAAATCGAGGTTGTATCCAGCCAATATGGATTCCTTGGTAAAGTGATGGTATTCTTCTTCATCTTTCTTATTTCTTACTCGTACGGGTTGGACGGATCCGTGCGAACAGTATTTCAAACCCAAGCAACTGCTTCATATAATCAGCATTCTCTGCTAGCCACCATTAACGTGGTAAAGGCAGTCATTTCTGCAGCTGCTCAACCATTCATTGCTCGACTTACAGATGTGTTTGGTCGTGTGTCGATTCTAGCCATTAGTGTAGTACTATATGCCGTTGGTACTATTGTCGAATCACAAGCCTATGATGTACAACGGTTTGCTGCCGGTGCACTCATCTACCAAATTGGGTACACCGGTATCATCTTGATTATGGAACTTTTGGCAGCCGATTTCTCGCTTCTTAACTGGCGTTTGGTCGCTTCGTTCATTCCAGCCGTGCCATTCATTATCAACACCTGGATCTCCGGTGATATCACCGAAGCAATGGGATACAAATGGTCCTGGGGGATTGGTATGTGGGCTATCATTGTGCCGGTCGCTTCGTTACCATTGATTATTACCTTGATCCATATGACATGGCGAGCTCATCGAAGTGAACAATGGATCCAATTCAAGTATGAAAAGACTGATCTGCAACATGCAGGTCTACGAAAGTTCCTCGTTGCCTTGTTCTGGAAACTTGACGTTATTGGCATCATTCTCATGTCAGCCGTGCTTGCCTTGTTGCTGGTGCCTTTGACATTAGCCGGTGGTAAGCCAGACGTCCAAGCTGAATGGAAAAAGGCTCGAACTATTGCTCCATTGGTCATTGGGTTCTGCTGTATCCCAGTGTTTGTTTTATGGGAATACAAATGTCCATTCCCAGTAGTGCCATTCCGACTTCTCAAGGACCGAGGTATTTGGGCAGCTCTACTCATTGGTATTTTCATCAACTTTATCTGGTACATGCAAGGTGACTACATGTATACTATTCTTATTGTCTCAGTCAACCAGTCAGTCAAGAGCGCTACACGAATCACTTCATTATATTCGTTTGTGTCCACCATCACTGGTACATTGCTTGGTCTTTTGGTCATCTTTGTGCGACGTGTCAAACTCTTCATCGTGTTTGGTACTTGCGTCTGGGTATTGGCCATGGGTCTACTTATCAAGTACCGAGGTGGTGACTCCACTAAGGACGGTATCATTGGGTCCTTGTGTTTGCTAGGTTTCGGTGCTGGTCTCTTCACCTACCCAACACAAACATCTCTTCAATCGTGTGTCAAGCACGAACATATGGCCGTCATGACCGCCTTGTACTTGACCATGTACCAGATTGGTTCTGGGTTCGGCACTGCTGTTTCTGGTGCTATTTGGACTCAATTGTTGCCAAAAGAACTCGACAAGCAACTCACACCATTGGGTAATGCTACTTTGGCTCAAACCGTGTATGGTGATCCATTCACTTTTGTTGCAGAGTACCCATGGGGCTCCCCTGAGCGTGAAGCTGCCACGATATCTTATCGAAATGTCCAACGTATTTTGCTGATCACGGGTGTGTGCCTTACTGTGCCGCTTGTGGTGTTGGGTTTGTTCACCAGAGACCATCGTCTCGAGTCGGTACAGTCGTTGGAACACGCCGAAAGCATTTCCGATTCCGATTTCGACGAAGAAGCAGGTCGTGTTTCGTGGTGGAGAAAGTACCTGCCAAAGGTACAATAGATCTTTTTGTTGTATTTCTGTAATATGTTTATTTCTTTTTAATAATGTCACTCATCTTCTAATCTCTTGAACCATGCTGCAAGCTAAGGATTTAAAAACTGCCTGACTACCTCAACTCAACTGGATTTAAATCAATCGTTTTGTGTTATTTAATTCAGACACTACTGGATTTAAATTTGGCATCCCAGCCGCCATAGGGATTTAAATCAGTTGATCCAGTTTTTAAATCGGCTCTACGGAGTTAACTCAACCCGACCGACAAAGCACACGGCTGTGGTTAAGACTGGCTCACCTGTGGCTTTTTAAATTTAAATCATTGCCAAGTACAGACGTGCCCCTTCGATTCAAATCGAGGTCTATTACTGGTACATCGCCCATTAAATCAGACCCTTATACATTTTTCAAACCGCACCTGTTTTGGCGTGCTTATAAGGAATCGGACACCCCTTCCTAATACGGTACCTTCTTCCGATATTTTCCTGGGCGTAAATCTGAGTCCTTGTTCAGAACAAATGAAATGTTATACTATAACAGCTTCCATTCCCACCTGCTATTTAAGCCAGCCCTACGTACCTTGCTCATGTATTTAAATCGAGCCCCAAACATTTAAATCCATGCATAAAGACTTCCACCTCTTCTCTTTGGTTCAAAGGCACGTATGCTATCAAATGCTGCTTATCCGAAGAACGGAGAGAATGTATTAATAAATATAGTACCTTATCTAAACGATAACGAACAAAATCCAAACACCTTGTCCAAGAAGATCACCGCAGAGTTCTTCTTCTTCATCACAATAATCTACACTCATTAAAAAAAAGATGTCATTTGAAAAATTCATATGTTTTTACTCATCTACTAATTTGCCATTGCCACGATAACAATGACGATCACTGCCATCTTCTTCACAGTCACCTTCTTCATGCTCTTCCTCGGTCACAACCCAGGCTCTATACATCTCGGCTGCTTCCTCCACAATACTCTCGACATCCTGCAACTTGCCAAACTTGGTCAAAAACTGCCTCGTTTCACTCTGATCCAATTCCAACAACACATTATGCTGTGACTTGATCATGGCAACACACACAAACTTGTGCTGAGTATGCCAATCCAAAATAGAATCACTATCAAGTGCCACGGGGTTCCAGAATGGAAAACTAGGCAACCCAGCCAGTTCCTCTTGCTTCCTATCCCATAGACTTTCGTCTCGCTTATCATGCATAGGACGCCATCCGAGATACATGTCCCACATCCTAGCCCGCTCTTCACTGCGGAATGCTCGCACCCCAATCCATTTGATCCAGTATATCAACCATTCTTCAATCCCCACCGCCTGCCATACATCTTCATCATCAAAATGTTTGGCCAAATCAGGCACGATATTACGCATAGCACTGAGAAACTCGCTTATCCGTTCCGTAAACTGCGAATCACATGGTCCCTGCGGTCCATATACAGATGATGATCCTTCATCAAAATCTTCAACAACTTTTCTTCTCTTTTGTCGTTGTTTTTCTTGTTCGTCAGGTGAATGCATCATCATTACTACCAGCTGTTCAAACACAACATCAAACGGTGCAATTGGTTTAGTCTGGCTATCTTCCCATTTCACCAGCGGAGTCAAATCAGGCGTGCTTGATTGTGATCCTTGCTTCACTGCCTGAGTCATTTCAAACACTGGATCTACCCATTCACTCAAATCACTAGCAGCGTACGCCATGGCGGTGTCATATGGAACCACGTCGCCCCACTTTTCCAAAAACTTGACCACCGCCTCTTCTAATAGTTCGTACTTGCGATCCTCCATTGTCTGCTCAAAGAATTCGTTGACCGCACTCGACACATTAACTCCGCCGTTGGCTGCTGAGACCGATGACGGTGATGCAGTACCTGGTGTCCCTGCCACACTAGATTTGGTATGTGTAGCATTAGTCGTCCCATTTGTCGTGTTGGCGTTGCTATGATTACTATAGTACTTCTTTTTGCGTATCCGTTGTAAATCCTTTTGTATGCGTTTCAACGGGATTCTGTCCTTCATTTCTTCCTTCTCCTGTTCTCGTTTTTTCTGCTCATCTTCATCTTCGTCTTCATCATCTTGATTATCATTAACTGGATACTCGGGAATGATATTTGGCTTGACAACATGTGGATGCGTGCTCAATAGCAATGGCCAGGCATACTGCCGATATGCAGGCGGCAGACCACGATTCCTTGCAATTCGAGCTAGACCTTCGATATTTCTCTCGTCAATATACCGCTGGCATAATGTTACCAGCTCCGGAACATCCGTCACAGTTGGTTTTTGATAATGCTTGAATCTTGTTGATGAAATGGGCGGAGAATCACCCATATGGTGTGTCGAGCCAGAAAGCGAGGATGATGCAGAAAGTGTCGAGGAAAGTGCTGCTAAAGATTCTTCTTGTTCGTTATTGTTATTGTTGTTGCTGTTCGAAGAGTTACTGCTGTTGTTATTATTACTGTTATTCTTCTCGGCAGAGTCCGTCGTCGCTTGTGCTTCTGCTGCGGCAGCAGCCAGCTTGGCAGCGCTCGAGTTATTCGACGGGCCATCTGCGGGGATATCCACAGGAATAGATGATGATTCGTTCATTGATTGTGGATCCGGGGCTTGTTCTCTTGATATAGTACTCACTAGCATGCTGTGTTCTTTTGGAGGGTATTAACTATAAATATAAATAGAAGTCGTTTTAAGAAGCGTGTAGAAAAAAAAGAAAAATAACAAAAGTATTGGAAAACCGGAAAGTACTTGTTACAACATCATTTTTGAATAATTTGAATATATCTCTCGTTTTTTTCTTGTTGCTGGTTTTTGTCTTTTTACTAGGTTGTTCAAAGGTTTGCAAAAAGTGTCTTCTCTCTCTCCAATTCTCGTTGATTTTTTTTTCGTGTGGAGAGGACTAATTTTTTTTCGGGATCGAGCAGGTAGCGCTTTGTCAGGAAATAAAACTCAACCAACGATCGGAATGTGGCAAAAAAAAAGGAGGTTTGAACAAGAGATGAGATTCTCTTCTCTTCTCACAACAAGAACAGACTTATAGTCGACAAGAGTTGTGTAAAAAAAGAAGAAACAAAAGAGAGTGAAATGGAAAAAAAGTAGATGGTTAAAAAAAGGAGGGAAAAAAATGCGGGTGCGTTAAAGCCGCGGTGTGGTACGCCTGGGAAAAATAAAAAAAATGGGCGATTCTATATGCAGCACCATTTTTTTTTTCTTCCAACTCTAATCGACCAATGACGTAACGGTGTTTATCAAAAAATTTTTTTGTTCAACAAAGCAGCTTGATACTTATTTCAGCACGGGATTCCGCCTGAGCGAGCCACCCCCTTCGAGCCGCATGGCTGAGCGGCTCTTACACTTTACATAATCGATTGCCTACTGCTGCATGGCGGGAGAGAATCAAAAATACGGTAGTCAAGGCATACAGTCCACCACAGAATCCGACGAGCCCATTATAATTGTTACCTTTAATCAACAACCCAGAAATAGGAATACCCACTAGTACTCCAAAAGACGAAAAGAAATATAATGTGCCGTATCGTTTACCATAGTCTTCAGTCCGGCAAATCTGCCCGCAACAAACCGGCGTGACACTCATCACTGTGCCAGTGCTGAACCCATATACCAACGCAAAGGCGATCATAGCGCCATAAATATGCCCCACTGGTAGCCATACTGCGAAAATAGCAGCACTAGCAAGTCCAGACGACAGGATGAACGTGTTGAATCGTCCAAACTTATCGGCAAGGAGTCCTGCAATGTACCGACCAGGGATACCTGCAGCATTGACCAAAGTGAGGATGAGGTAAGAAGACGAAACAGTCATACCATTGGCGATACAGTATGATGCAATGTAGGTCATACCAGTCAGCAACGAGATCTCCACCAAGACTGTTGCGATGCACAGATGCAAATATCGTTTATCCTTAAGTGCAGTCAGATCAATTAATTCAGATGGTTTGATTTGGGCCCGTTTCCCGGAAGTTGGTAATCTCGGTTTGATCAGCAACACCCCCAGGACAAGGCACCCCAGGGAGATGAATGCCAGTGTACGGATCGCCCATCCGTACCCTACTTGTTCGTACAACTTCCGCAGCATGAGTGGGAACACAATACCACCTAAAGACCCACCAATGGTAGCCACACCAGTAGCAGCGCCACGTTTCCTGTCGAACCAATGACATACAATGCTAACTAGTGGTGCGTAGAGTAGCGACATCCCGATACCGCACCCGACACCGAAGGCTAGTAGGAACTGATAAAACTCAGTGCATAGACTCGTCATCATGAGGCATGTCACATGGATGAGCATACCGGCTATCACCAGGTGGTATGGCCCCCATGCGTCAAAAATTGGCCCTACAATCAGCGAAATGAAAAATTCCATGAAAATGAAGATTGAAAAGATCCATCCGACTTGTGATGAAGGTAGATGTTTAAGCTGGTTAGTTTCGATATGAGCTTGGATCGCACCTAGAGAATTGACCAACCCAAAGCAAGCAGTGAGCCCCAAGAAACTGCCTAGAACTACCCGCCATGCCGCCCATCCACCATCCGGGAACGTTTCGATGAACAAACTATCGCCATTTTCGAGTCGCATTTGTTCCATTGGCGTTTCTGGTTGTGACTGGAGTACGGTTTCCAGCGGCTTATCTTGTTTTTCTCGTGAATAGTGTTGCTGATGCTGATGCTGTACGGACGAACTCTTGGACAGCTGTGACAGCCGCGACACAGTCCGGTCGAGCCCTGGAGTCGTTTCTACGATTTCCACCACGCTGTCACTATCATTCTGTGCTCTGTGTGTCATATTCGAATCTACACTTTACAAATGGTGTTGAAAGAACGAAGCAGAAAATCTAAACGGAAAAATGGCATGAGGGGGGATGCCAGTCATTTTTTAAAACAACAACAACCCACTCGGTTCTGAGTTTCCTTTTCGTTCTCGTTCGGACATTGTCTTATAATATTGCGCTTTTACTGACTCAGGAC
Organism: Blastobotrys niveus; assembly: GCA_030558825.1. Classification (NCBI taxonomy): domain Eukaryota; kingdom Fungi; phylum Ascomycota; class Dipodascomycetes; order Dipodascales; family Trichomonascaceae; genus Blastobotrys; species Blastobotrys niveus. Next base: position 9,314 of record JAKTQM010001155.1, read on the forward strand.
TTTACTTATTATGGCGCAAATGCAGGTAGACTTTTTACTTTCCAAATCCCCTGCCAGGCATGTCTCAGCCGTTAAAGGTGATGGCAAGCGATATATGCATGCTAATAGGCGGGGCAGGCATCGGAGTCACCGGCAAACGGTAAGTATTCAAAGCCCGTTTGGGGGCCCAAATCTAATGCTACATAAATACATATGCATATCTCTCTCTAAATATATATAGAAAACCAGTACCACCAAGGTACATGTTCGCAGAAGCCCATCATACATAATCATGTTGCTTGCTCGTTTTGCGGTAGCAATGCTTGAAGACCTTGCAATTGTCCGCCAATATACCTATTTTCAGCCCGAGTCAAATTCTTGGCCACCACGCCTTGATTTTTATCGTTCAGTAATCCACGAAATACCCGCCGCAGGTACTCCCCCAGCACCTCCACTGGCCAATGCGCGGGGGTCTTTTCAAGTACTAGTTGTGAGTCAATTGTATGGCTCCAGTTTTCTAGTAGCCGCCTTACACACCGCATTTTGGTCGTTTCGGCACGGTCAAGTTTGAGGAACTCTAGAAACAGTTTGCGGAATAAAGCTGGTTCATCTGCTTCCTGACAGTACTGCATTGCCGTCTCGTAGTCATGTAAATCATGACACAACGTATCCAGTACCATCTCATGTAAGCCCAGCTTGCCACGCACGATACATAGTTCCAGCTTGAGTGGGAACGGCTGTAGCCGGTCTGCTAGCTCCTCGGCATCGTAATCGCCGCCCTGTAAAAGGTACAGAATCTCCAGCCGCAATTGCGTTTGACGACGTTGTGCATCTGTAAGCGAACTGCGCGATGCTTGGCTTGATAAGTAGTCCATATATGTTCGTCCAACGTGATGCGGCTGCTGGGATGCCAATTTTGCGTACTCCCGGTAGCTCGAAGCGACTGCTTCAACGTCAAGGTTCTCTAGTAAATCATCGACGAGAAACGTGAGAAGATCTCGAGTGAACAATTCGCTTTTCTTATCATATACCAGAAACTTGAGGTACTCTCGCCGCGGCTCGTCTGATTTGAACGTCTTGAACTTGGCAATCACTTCTTGGTCATTGAACCGATCAGACTGTTGTTTGAATACCTTCACGGCAGCAGGGTACCTTTCGGCAAGCCACATGCCATACTCCCATACCAACTCATCATCCACACATTTCAATAAATATGCCAACATCTTCTCTTCTCCACGAGCAAAATCTGGGTCTTTCCATTCCTTGGTCAGCATCTTACGCCAGCATTCCAGTACATCGCGCTGCCGACCATGTTTCTGGTACAAACGAGATAACAAAAAGTACTTGCCATTGTCGACTAGTAACGATTCTGCTGCGCCGTCATGTGATGATTCTTGGATCTCGTTATCTATAAATGCATAAAGGTCATCCTTAGACGCCTTGGTTCGGATCAGTAACCGTAAGTATGCCAATTCAAGTGACTTGAACACTTCTTGTTTATCCACCACACTTTCCAAATCCCGCTTTTGCATCCATTCACTGAAAAATTGTCGTAGAAACTGATCTGTTTTCTTTCGTGGGACGGTATCTATCAACTCTCGTAGGCCATTGAACAACCACAGTTTGCCTCGTACGTCTTGCGGACTGTATATATAGACAATGGTGCGGGGATCCAACGTTCCGTCCATCCAAATAGGCGATACCTGTTTCTTCTTGAGTGAGCGTAACCCGATCAGGATACGTAAATATTCTAGTTCGGCAATTGCTTGCTCAGAACTCAAATCAAACCGCTCCATCTCGTCGTACAAGTCGTCTTCATTTTCAATCTTTTCAAGATCTAACAGTCGTGGTGACGACAGTAAACACTCGACTTTATTCGAGAGGAGAAATATAGACGACTTGACCTTACATTCTATTGTTTGTTCCTCTGCTTCCTCTCCTTCTTTCCCGCCGCTCACCAGCACTCGCTTAAGCTTATCTTCCACTTCTTTACTCCTTGTTGTATACGGATGATACACATTCATCACAGTCGGAGTAGGTTTTAATGCATTTCTAGTAGTTGTAGTTCTTGTTTTAGTAGTCTCATCATTATCGTTATCATTGTCGTTATTATCATTATCGTTACCATCACCCTCCCCTTCCTGCTGCTGTTGCTCCTCCGCCCCCGCCTCCGTCTCTGCCACTTCCTCCTCCTCCTCTTCCACAACTGGCCGGATTGTCTGCACTAGGCTCTGATCAATCAAAGAATAAATCAACACTTCCCCATCAATCACCGCTGCAACATTAGGAAAATCCACTGCCACGCTATCCGGATACTTGGGCCATGCTATCGTACCTCTAGAAATATCCCCATGCATATCTACCACCAACCCCATCGCCGGTTGATCCTTTTTCGTCCCGCTCGTAACCAAAAACTCCTTTTCATCTATCGGTACAATAATTGGTTCGATATCACTACCATCTTCTTTTGACATGCCACTCACAGGAAACAGAGGAATCTTTTGTACATTGTCCAAATCAATCAGATCATAAGTATCCGAGGCGACCAACGCATATGAATCCCGCCGCACCCCAGCTAATACCCCGGAATAGTCTATATTCTTGACCAACTTCAACGCCTCGTTCTGGATCGTTACAATTCTAATTGCTGAACTTGAAAATACTGTAATCTCTTTCCCCTCACACGACAAATCATTGACATCTCGCATTGACTTCATATTACATGGAGCAAATTCCGGCAATGAAAACACACTAGCAGTGGTACTAGTTAGCACCAATGCCCGATGGCTCTCAGGAAGTAACCATATCCCTTTCACAGCGCGTTTCTTGCTCTTTTGTCGACTGGCAAAGATATATTCATCCTCGGTAGCCCGGAAGTAGTGCACAATCTCCCCGGTATCCGTGCCTAGGTATATGCTGTGGTCAAAACTCTCTATGCATGTGATGGATTCTGGGTTTTCAATCTCATTGATGAGAGGTACCCGAGAGTAGACCATTGTATAAAATTCTATTTATATAAATTGTGACAATCCACTCTTCTTCAAATTCGAGGCAGCGGCAAGGCAAAAAGCGTTTGTATGTGTGTATGTGTTTGTAGGTGTATCAAAGCGGGTGCTGCTGCTGCTTGGGACCGGCCGGGAGATAACCCATCTCGCCCCAAATAATATATCTCCACAGCCACACCCTCCATACCATAATAGACAACAACAAACATGCTCTGTACATTCCTACTGCCCACGACAGGTGCAGTAACTCTAGCTCAATCGTTCCGATGTGACTCTCAACAAATGCTAGTAAATGGCGACGCTACTAGAACGACTCTACGTGATGCCCTTAAACGAGCGAAACGAGCGGACCAACCAGATTATCTTTCAGTCGTCAAGGCAATTGAAGATTACTTGCCTTATGTATTTACTATAAGCGATCCTACATCACAAATCGATTCTTTAGACTTCAAAGCGTCATGGCGTATGCCATCAGCAAAGAAACATTTGGAGAATAGAGTGGAGATTGCGTCGTTCGAATTTGAACGCGGCATGGTGCTCATGACGTATGCTTTGGCATTGATTAATCTAGCCAACGACGCCGCAGGGAGATCTGATAACGAAAATAGATGGAAACTAGCATCCAATTACCTTCTCCGAGCAGAAGGTGTGTTGAGCTACCTCAATAGCCATCCGGTCAATTTGGACAATGTGCCGCCCGATTTACAAACTACCACAATAACTTCACTAATTTCGCTATGTCAAGGTGCCTCGCATTTACTAATTCTATTAAAATCTTCCAGCCAGCAATCATCCACTTTATCGTCATCCCCGTCGTTGTTGAGTAGAGTCGCCATCTACGCTTCTGAAAGGTTGCAGATGGCACAGAATTTAAGGATCGACAATGACACCAAACAATGGCTCCAGATGGCTCATGCGTATACAGTAGCAGCGACGCAGCGATACATGGCCATGGATAAGGCAGCAAAGAACAAAATCGGCGAGGCAATTGCGTACCTAAATCTAGCAGAGTCGACTCTGTCTACCGTGAAATCATCGTTACGCAAGGCAATTATCACCAAGAGCAATAACCCAGCTGTGGCAATGTTGAACGATCTAAAACAGGAGATTGAAAAGCTGTTGGTGCAATACAAAGCAGAGAATGATAGACTAGCGTTCCAGCCCGTTCCCAAGCCGCAGGATTTGCCAAAGGACTGGCCGTCTGGACGGCCCGTGACGACCCTAACGCAGCCGTGGTCGCCTCCACAAAGTTTGCTTGATTCGTCATATGGATATAATGCTGATCATAACAATAGTGTAAGTAGAGGTGCCGCTTCTCAATATTATTAATCATGTCTGTCTCCTTATAAATATCCTCGTTTGAAAATTGCCGTGCCCAGTGTCCTCATCGATCCTGACTCCTTTGCGTATTGTAGCTGGCATTTTTTTGTCGTTCTTTCGACCTTTGACTTGAGAACTACCAGTATTCAGCCAGGCGTTTACAGTAACCTCCTGTCACGGCGCTTACCTTTAAGATGTGCTTCTACCCTATATGCTGCCAAGTATTCACGATCACTTCTTACCGCCCACAGCAGAATTTTGGCCACCTAAATAGCCTGGAATGGCTGCCGACACATTGGACAAAGTCTTCGAGACGTCTCCATATCCAACCACTTGACTAAACAATGCATATGAAACGAATGTTGGCATTGACCCTTGATCAGAGGACAATCGTCACCGGGATATCGACATGTAGGACATGTACCATCGAACTGTACCCGACAAATACCACATACTTCATCTTCAGCTGTATCCCATTGCCATAGCGCCACACCCTGCCAGTGTTTAATAAGTACCTTCATGCTGAAACGGAGAAGGGGGTGAGTGAGTAAGTATTTTTTTTGTTTACGTTTTTAGTGGGACCGCGCGAGATCCGTCGGCCATGGCCACCGCCGCACGAAATGCCGCCGCACGTTCTTTATCTTTCAGTATGGACAATGTTGCTTTGACTTCTATAATTAGCAGGTAAAAAGGTCTATAGTCTGCAAAGCACGTTGACAGAACGAGGGGAATTGGACAGTTTCAATAGACAAGAGAAAAAACTGACAACTTAAAAAAAAATAATGGTAACTTACAATAGAAACATTTAATCAAAACCAATAAGAAAATGGGGCCAAAGTTTAATTAATAAACGAGATCAGCAAAGTAACCAGAGACCTAGTCTGAAATTAACTATCTATGCTCCCTGTCTTTCTTCCTCTTCCTAAACTTCGACAATGAGGAAAATCGAACACTGGGATTCCACAGACTTGCAGACTCTCAACATTCGCATCCATCGAGAACAAAAGTTCTTCCCCCACGGGCTCAAACGGCTTAAATGGGACTCATGTCCCGAGCTGCAAGCCGGCGAAGCAGAAGAGATTGAAGAAGGAACGCAATTATCCGAGTACATTGGAGACATGTATGATCGTAATGACCGCGATGACTCAAGCCTAGGGTTACTATTATACATGTTGGCCAAGTTGGGGATCCACGACAAGTTCCGGATCCACTTACGGTACAGTTTGAATGTTCAGATTAGCGGTGTATGGACAAGAGTGCGCCCCGGGTTGCTTTTGAAACGACATAACATGGTGATCCCTGTAGTGGAGTGCACGGCGGGGTACCGGGATTATGACCTGAAGACACCAGAATATGCCCAGCTTGTTGGATGCATGATTGCAAGTTATCGGGAAGTTAACACTCCTGCTAGCGAAAAGACCATGTACGGGATTTTATGGTGCAAGGATCGGCCAGTGTTTGTCAAGTTGAATGTTAGCATGGGGTTGGTTCGTAAAGTCCAATTAACTGGCGCGGAGGATAGTACTGCGAATGGTGGTGGCAGTGATAGCGTAGAGGATAGCGATTTGAAAGTTGAAGTTGAGAAGGGTCCGTTTATTTGTCATGTGTTTTATCCGTTCAGTCAGAGTAGTGTTGGAGCGACAATTACTAGGTTACAAGATAGACAAATGATTATTCAGTGTTTGTATACACTACTAAATCAGTTTTGAGCGGAGTGTTATAGGCGGCGATAGGTATATATATTTGGAAAAGATTAAAAGATATTCATTTCGTGAAGTCATGATAAATAAGAATTACAAATGGAATGTTTCAAAACAAAACAAACAAACAAAAACAAACAATAATACATGCATAAAAAAATCTTCAAAGAATGTCCTTCCATGTATATGCGAAACAGAACAAGAACAAAGAGACAACAATGGTAATAAATAATAAGAGCGCAAGAACAGAAAAGAAAAAAGAAGAAGAAACAGTTTACCCCTGATTTTCTTTTTTCTTTTTTAGGATGCTTTCTCTTCGGTAATTTCGTTGGTTAGTTCATTATTATCAAGGCTCGAGTCCTTTGTAGAATGAACCGCAGTTTGATCGTGATCAACCACATGTGGAGCATCATGCCCTTCTTCATCGCCTCCATCCGGATGTTGTCGATGATCCGCCATCAATGGCTGGTTAACGGTTGGAAAGGCCGACAAGTATTCCCGCCGCACTTCAATGAAATCAGATGCAAATTCACCAATTTGATCTTCATCAATACCTCGCGCTTCGGCTTCCTCACCAGCATACAAGCACAATCCTGGAATTTTGTTCATTACGAAACAAATCAACCCAGTAACAACAATTGTGTAACCAATACATGCAAAAGTATATGCCACTTGCTTGTACAATTGTTTCCAGTTATGATCCAAGAACCCACCTTCCATATCGGTAGCACCATCTAACCCCACCACATAGGATGACGCGAAAAACCCGTTGAGAATCAACCCGACAATTCCCGGAACACCGTGCTCGGCAAATGTATCCATAGAGTCATCAACATGAATCAAGTACTTGATCTTGGTTGCAAAATTGGCACATGTAGTAGCAATAATAGTGCCTGGGAAAGATGCCCATAATGGAATGTATCCCGAGGCCGGCGTCTGATAAACCAATCCCGAAATAACCCCCGAAGACATGGCAATCATACTATACTTGCCTTCGAGTCGATAATCTAGCAACACCCAGGTAACACCGCCCAATGCAGCACCGATAATGGAATTGACAATAGCATAACCGGCTCGAATATTAGCGCCCAAAGCGGACCCACCATTGAAATAAAGCCAGCCAAAGAACAAAAATGCAGTACCAATGGTGACAAATGCAACGTTATGTGGCCGATAATTGACCATCAAATCTTGTCGTCGTCGTCGAGTAAAATATGAAACAACCAAGCCGCCGACACCACTGGTAATTTCCACCACCCCACCGCCGGCGAAATCCTGCACGGACCAAGTGAACCCCCACCCATTAGCGCTCCAAGCCCAGCAACAAATTGGGTTGTATACCAATGTTGCCCAGATGAATACAAATACCATTGCCGGCATTAACCGACCTCGTTCAGCAAACCCACCTACCAAAATAGCACAAGTAACTGCTTGGAAAGCGCCCATGAAAAAGGCATAGACCACTTCTGGGTATGCTGCGCCGTCAAGCGGCTCGATAGCATGTCGCAGACCGGCTCGGTCCAAATTGCCAATAAAACCATTAGTAGCTGTAGGAGAAAGAGAAAGCGAGTACCCCCAAATGAACCATTGAATTGTCGAAACGAGCGCCGCGCCAAGAGTAAGCCAAATCATGGATAGAGCCGACTTCCGCCGCGCCAGGCCAGCGTATAGAAGCGATAGACCTGGACATGCCATAAGAAATACTGCACCAGTACAAAACATTAAAAAGGCGGTATCGCCAGTGTCGAATGTTCCGCTATAAACTTCACGTTTCGCATGATCAATTGTAATATCTTTTGAAAGTTTACTCAAAAGCTGTAGCATTGTTGAAATCTACTGGATATAATAAAAAACGGATATATATAAAAGAGGTAAAAAAAATTTTGATCAAAAGAGAAGATGCAGGGTTTCACAGTTATATATATAAACTACAGTACAATACATTCTTTTTTTTTTTTGTTTTCGCCCCTTCATTTGTTTGAAACTTCGAAGAGCCCTTGGCCCGGTAACAGTAACCAAACCCCGCCCCGGGGGCAGGAAGGCCATCCCCACCCATTCAACAAATTTTTTCTGTTGGGGTTC
>JAKTQM010001155.1:17419-29471 GCA_030558825.1 Blastobotrys niveus
TACCATACATTCTTTTTTTTTTTTAGTTTACGCGCTATCTTTTTTTTGAAACTTCGAAGAGCCCTGGTCCCGTTATCAGTAACAAACCGCAGCGCCGGGGGCAGAAAGCTCATCGCAGCCAATCAAACAAATTATTCTTGTGTGGTTTCGAATGGTCACGGAAAATCTCGCTCGGAATCGGGTGCGGCTGATGTCGGGCATGGCCAATCAGAACTAGTTTTGATAGAGATAACGCGAGATAGGCTCCCTCCGTCTCAGCCAGTAATGTTTTTAGGTGCCGAATAGTATGTGTGTGTCATAGTCATAGTCATGTTCTGTGCTGGGAAATCGACGTTTATTAAATTGAAGAGGTGCTGGGGGCTATAGGTAATCTCCGATCACTGATAACAATGCATACTCCCGCATCCGGTCCCTTGAATGAAGGTATCTAGTCAGATTGAAAGGGCTCAATGGTTTATCTGGCGATACCATGATGGCTGCCTTTAGGTTGTTTGATCTGGGTGGCTGCATTCTGATCATTATCGGGGGATTGTTCCAATTCACTCGGTACAGTATACAGAAAGTGGGATCAGAACAGGCTCAGTAACTAACCAACTAGTCAGAGTGTTATCGTTGAGAGTTGACAGCTGCGGCTTAGAAAGAAGGAAGTGGGGGGGTTATACGTTGAAACGCCGTGCAGCCCCTCTTAGGCTGCCTGCTGCTGCTGCACCCCTTTCAGATGCTTGACTCGGTGAAAGAGAGTTGATTGTGCACTGATAATGAATAACCGTCTCGAAGTACCGATGATATGAAATTATCGTTCGTTCAATGGGGGGCCAGTGTAAGTAAAGACGTTTTAGAAACGAAAAGAAGTGGTATGTTCGTGTACGTTTGTAGATATATATATATATATATACAATCAGTCATGGAAAATTGCTCGTACCGAGGCGATTTTTCCATTTCATGTCGTCATATTATTATCAATCTTTATAAATGACCCTGCCGTGTGTTGACTAAACAAGATCTGCAAGGTAATCTGGGGAGGCAAGGCAACGGTAGTGCTTTACTGATAACAGATGTTGCGTGGTTATACTATAGCCTACTTGGTGGGCAATCAAAGACGATAGATAATGGTTATAACACGAGATAACCGAGTTTCGATAAGGCCATCAGCCACCAATGCTCTTTTGTGTACGAACCAGGGGGTAGGCAATCGGATCTGGAAATGAACTGGAAAGCGTTTTATAAATTCCTACAGGTGGCCTTGTTTGTTTTCAAACCTTGACATGCTCTTAGAGATTATATAGAATACAGATTCTATTAGTGACGCTGAAATCCTTGCAGGAAGGTAGATGGTCCAACATGTTATGTCGCGGCGTTTTCCAAGTGGCAAAGCGAGGACATCAACTCTAGTCTCACCCCACATATTTCTACCAATCTTCTACATTCAAAAGTAGAAGTGCCATGGGCAATGTCCCCTGTTATACTTACGGCGCATATGATAATAAAAATCCGCAGCTCACTGCAGCTTAGTAATCAGCGTGTCATCACGAACGGGTCCGACAACGGGGCGGCGGCGGCGGGCGAAATAAACCCAACTGAGGCTAAAGACGCTATCGAAGAAAATTTAATGATAACGAAGTTCTCACCACTAGTTACAGCATTGGAATGAAGGTCGACACACCGGCTGATAGAGCATACAACATACAAACACCCCACAAAGAGAGTAAATCACAACATATAACGGTTTATTATCATTTCTTGTATATATACACACACGCACAAACATACATACAGAAACGAGGTTAAAAATTTTTGACCCTTCTACGAAACGCTACTATTATTTATATCGCCAAACTTAAAAGGCTCTAACTTACATAAAACATAACCGCCTACCATGGAGGACATGACAATAATTCCAACGCATCATTCTTCATCTACATCTCCTCAGGCCATGGACCAAAGCACAGGAAACGAGGTGGAGCAGCATGGATCCGGAACCCATAGCCCCAGCCCCAGTACCACTGACCATGCCAACACCAATAATACCGCCCCAGGCAGCAGCAGCAATGAACATACCAACAATCATCACCATGATGATGAAAATGATAATGAAAATGACAATGACAACAATGAAGATAATGATAATAGCAGCAGCGGAGGTGGCGGAGGTGGGCTCAACACTAACCCGTCAACCAAAGATATTATGGAATTACGAGAACTTTGGCTACCTATAGCTAACGTTGCCCGAATCATGAAAAATGCTCTACCATCAAATGCCAAAATTAGCAAAGAAGCCAAGGAATGCGTGCAAGAGTGTGTGTCGGAATACGTGTCGTTTATTACTAGTGAAGCATCGGATAAATGCATTTACGAAAAACGCAAGACTGTCAATGGAGAAGATATCCTGTTCGCCATGGCTTCGTTAGGGATGGACCAATATGCCAGTGTATTGCAGATATACCTTGCCAAGTACCGCGAGTCACAGATGCTCAAACAGGAGCGCGAGGGTAAGAGGAAGCATCATCATCAGCAGCAGCAACAACATCAAGATGAAGATGACACGACACAGATTAAGGATGAAAATGATGGTAATGACGAAGACGAAGGTAAACATGACAATGATGATGAACGGGGTGAAGGCGGCCAAATGTACGAAGCGTATACTACGGGCCAGTATTAGATACTGAAATAGCAGCGCAGTGAGCTAGTTTTCCTTTCTGTTAGCAGTTTTTTAATTAATCCTTTTTAGTTTATTCCTACAATGTATATATATACATATATAATCTCATGACCTCCCCCCTGTTAGCTTACAACAGCTCGACAATCAACTTGGACCCTTTATTTTCATCCACCGGCAAAGACCCCTTGATAGGTTTCAAGGCCTTGACAAGTTTACTCTTTGTCGACTCATTCTCCAACAATGCCACGACCGCAAACGCACCTTCACCAGATGCCCATGTCTGGATTTCTTCAACAACAACTTCAGCAAGCTTGTCAGCGAACTCTAGTGGAGGTTCCGGGCTTGGTTCAACTTTACCCAACTTATTATTCCAGGTACCATTCTGCACCAGCGTTCGCAAAGCTCGCGCCGTGAACGGATGATTCAATGGATGATCATCGACATCCTCCCCAGCAGCGTTCCGTAGAGATTCCAAAACTGCATTTACAGCTGCAGTTCGGTCCGCGTCATGACAGTAAAGCAGAGCCTCAGAGATAAACTGAGACCCTAGGTTATCCTTCATGAGCTCGCTGGCGTGGTTCGCGATAGCTTCCAACATGTGCGGCGCAAGCGCGGCGTTGAGTTCGAGTCGCCGCGTTTCGTCGTCTTTCTTGGACGTCTTTTGCTTGAGTTCGTCCACCATGGCAAACTTGTCTTGCACTGGTTTAGGGAAATATCGAGCAGATCGCCCCAACAGTAGGTAGACAAGCGGCCGTCGGCCAATCTTGCTGGTGATGAGTTGCTGCATGTTAGCCGCCAAGTTTGGTGCTAGGGATTTGGCTACAAGCTTTGTATCGTCAACAGTGTTGAACAAAGTAATTAGTACAAAGTACCCGTGTTCGTCCTCAGCACACTTGGATGCGAATGGTTTGAGTGCCTTGACCAGTGCCTTACGTTCCTTAGCGGTCGCCATAGCTAGCACACGGGATGCTACTTGTGACCCTTCTGGGGTATGTACCATTTCTGGAAGTTGTTCTGCAACAAGGTCCACAAATGTTTCTCGTTCTTCATCAGTTTCAATGTTCTTAACATACTCCAACATGGCAGCATGAATCAACTGGAACCCAATGGACCCCTTCTGCACTGCTGAAGTGATAATTCGGTTCAAGTTACGCATGATACTGTTTCGTTTATCAGGATTCTCCTTGACAATTTCCTCCAACGAGTTCTTGTCAGCATCTTTTTCCTTGAACACGGCATACTCCTTGCCGTAGAATTCTCGCATGATTTGTCGCTTCTGTGCTGCTGTAGAGTAGTCTCGGTAAATATCTTCTACCAAGTACGCACCTTCTTTGTGTCGCATGAGCTTGGCAAAATTGCCATACAGTTCGTCAATGATCTGTGCCCGTGTCTTTTGGGATCCATAATGCATCAACTTGACAAGCAAGAACTTCCCGTATGGACTCTTGGCTAGCTCAACATAGCTACCCTGAAGAGCCGTAGTAATGGCAAGTCGCTTTTCCTTATCACTGTATTTGAACACTGTTTGTACTACTCGAGAGGAATCGTGCTTAAACACCAACTCTCGGATATTATCTTTGATCAAATCCCACATCTCGTTCACCAGTCGCTGTCGAACCGCGCCAGGAGTATCCTTCTTGACTCTTAATCGTTCCCATAGCTGCTTGATATGCTGGATCTTGTTGCCCATCGGCCGAGCCAATTTACGTTCCTTTAGCAATCGCTTCTGTTCTGCTCTGCTTTCATTCTTGCCTTTACCTTCACCTTCTTCTTTATCTTCATCATCATCAACATCACTATCACTTTCATCATCGTCATCATTGCTACCCTTATCAAGCTCATCTTCACTGTCGTCAAGTTCATCCTTTTCGTCTTCTTCTATATCACTAGATTCGTACCCTTGGTCTTCTTCTTCTTGACTGCTGCTGGCACCATCTTCTAGTTTCTGTTTCTTGACGTTTTTAACGTCTTTACTCTTACTTCCCCGCTTCTTTGTATCTGTGACTTTGTTTCCCATGATTGGTTATAATGTCTATATGCTAACGGGTAAATTTTCCAGGTTTCTGAAAAAAAAAAGATGTCTGATAAAAAAAAATTGTCCGCCGCTCGCCCACTGGAAAAAAAAAAAAAATTTTAAGCGCGCGCTTTAGATGAGCAACATTGAGCCGCACCGCGATGCACGGCTGCCACTTGAAAATTTCAAAAAACAATCAAAATCATTGTTAATACAGATAAGTTTATAGATAATTATATAAATGTTTATATGAACAACCCTCCTAAATCAGATCATTAGTATCGACCAGAGTAGGATGCTTCAACATGATCACGCGTCTGGTTTTCCAACAAGTGAATCTGTTCCAACTTCTCCTGCAAATGTGTAGTATTAGAATCAATCCATTGTAAACTCGATAAATGAGCGTTCAGAATCTTGACAATTTGTGTCAATGCGTCATCTTCCTTAGCTTGGTTCAAATCGTTCGACACCTTGTTAATCTCGTCAATCACGCTCGTCAAGTTACTACCCATACTCTCCAACTTTTCATTCAAATCCTCCGCTAATCGATACGCCTTTTCACGTTCTTGATCCACTGGTTGTTGCATGCCACCTTCTGGTCCGGATAGACTAGACAAGAAATCCGATGCTTGCTTTTCATACATATCTAGCAATCCCTCCAAATCATCTTGTTGACGACCAATGTATTGCAAAAGTTGGTCAACCTTACCTTGATCTTGCTCAGCCTGTACAACTTGATTGAATAGTTCACCAATCTTTTCGCCATTGTCCACCAAAACTCGGTCCCACGCGGCAATATCAGCCGCCTGAGCACGGAAATCAGCACTGTTCTTGGCCAATGCGCTAGTCCATTTGGCAATGATATCTTCAAATGACTTGTTCTTTAGGTAAGCTGATGGGGCGATTTCCTTCACGTTGGCAGCAGCGGTCTTGGAATCTTCCTTCTTTTCTGTAGTGGTAGCTGACGAGTCAGTCTTAGCAGTACCTCCGAAGGAAAACCCGCCACTAGCTGGTTTAGATTCGTCCTTCTTTTCAGTAGTGGATGTGCTAGTAGCGCCTCCTCCGAATAGACCACCACTTGCTGCTGCTGGTTTGCTTTCATCTTTCTTCTCTGTACTTGTCCCGAAACTAAATCCTCCACTAGCAGCAGGCTTGTCATCCTTCTTCTCTGTACTTGTCGCCGTGGTGCCGAAACTGAAACCACCACCTGTAGCTGGTTTGTCATCCTTCTTTTCTGTATTCGTCGTTGCTGCGGTGCCAAAACCGAAACCGCCAGTAGCAGCTGGCTTGTCGTCCTTCTTTTCTGTCGTTGAACTGGAACCACCTCCACCAAATAACCCACCGGTAGCTGCTGACTTGGTGCCCCCAAACAAACCTCCACCAGACGCTGCGGCTGGTTTGGAAGAGTCTTCCTTGTTCGCATCAGTGGTAGTAGTAGTAGTAGTAGCAGCAGCACCACTACCGAATCCACCAAATAGTGGCTTTGATTCATCCTTCTTTTCTGTGCCTAGGGTAGTAGTAGATCCACCTCCACCAAACAATCCACCACTAGCAGCTGGTTTAGTGGCACCAAACAATCCACCAGCAGGCTTTGCAGCAGCCGATGAATCATCCTTCTTTTCTGTTGACGCGCCACCAAAAAGCGACGGAGCGGTACCAGATGAAGTGCCAAACAATGGCTTATTCTCTGTGCTACCCGATGTAGCAGTAGTGCTGCCGAATCCGCCAGAAGACGTTGTAGTAGGAGTACTGGAACTGCCAAATAGCGGAGTGGTACTACCAGTGGCACCTGCACCACCAAACAGAGCCGGTGGCTTACCTGCAGGTGTTGTGCTACCTAAAGCTGGTGCTGTATTGCTATTAGCTGTTTTGTTACCGAACAATCCACCACCGCCCGCAGTTGCACCGCTACCAAACCCGCCAAAGGCAGGAGTCGAAGTTGTTGTTGTTGTGGTTGTATTAGTTGCACCGGCAGTGGCTGTAGACCCGAAGCCACCAAAAGCTGGTGCAGATGTTGTAGTTGCGGTACTACCAAATCCACCGAACGCAGGAGCAGAAGTAGTAGCAGGTGCTGCAGTTTGTCCGCCAGTAGTGGTTGCTGGCGTCGAGCTGGACCCGAATAGTCCGCCACCTCCACCACCAGTCGTAGATGCTACAGACGCTCCAAACGGATTACTGGCAGTACTAGCTGCGAATGCATTACTGCCGCTTTTACCGAATGTAAAGGGCGGTTGTGACGCGTTGTTGTTGTTGTTCTCCTGCTTCTTATCGTTATTATTGTTGTTGGTCCCAAAGGAGAAACCTAGAAATAATTGGTATAAAGGTTAGTATTTTGAAACGTGGAAGGTTGGGCATATTGAAGAACTTACCAGACCCGGAGTTATTGCCAAACATGTCTAATTCGATCTCAACAACAATGAAAAGAATAGATCGAAAGATGCTATTGTTTGATGGAGTAAAAGGTGTGTGTTTGGTGGTGGAATTTTTTGATATTTTTTCTTTTCGGGCGCGTAAGGAGTCACGTGATGGGTTAGCCGCGATGAAACAGGGTAAACAGTAGACAGATAGAAGTTATATATCAAAAAAACGGTTCAATTGATGTTTGATCTATCAAGTTAGAAAATATATGTATAGCTTCATCCAGCTGAGTATGGAAAGCTGCTAGTCTTTTGATGTTAGGTAAGAGAACAAGAACAATATTGTCGACCTCAAAAAGCGTACTGGGTCAGATACAAGTCAACATGGATCGGCTGGTTGTATTTACAAGAAGAAATAGATGGCATGCATTATGTTCGTTATTCTTTTCAGTACTGAGGCAGTAAGCACCACAGGGATATGCTATATTGAAGCAATGGAAGAATTGATGTGCAATGGTGAGTGTTATGAGTCCAGGTACAGGCCCCGCCATGCGGCGTATGATAACTAATATTGTGAGCCGTGGTAGCGCCAATTCAGCCATTTGTAGCCCACGTTAGTTTCCTCACCATTCCAACAATTACAGAACATTCAGGGACGGTGCTACAATCAAATTGCCAGTAGATGGCAGCTAATAGATAATCTTTTTCCCTAATGTTTCGACCGTTCATTAAACTGTCTACTGACCTAGCCGATCAATACATTAATCAATCCTCAACCTCCAAAACCAACGAGCCCATTTGCTCAATCGATGGGTAATGTCATTCTAACATTATAATTTGATCGACAGAAGGGGCAAAAACGGGTTCACGTGACGGGCGTTTAATGTGAGGCTGATGGCGCGAATTATTCGGAACTGTAGTAGTGGCAACGGCTAAATTATCGTTAAATATTCAGGAAGAAATAGGGTACTAATTATCGTAATATAGAACAAGATTCGACCAGAGCAAGCATCAAACACAAGTGGAATCACGAATACACAAAAGGAAGAAAGAAGAATAAGACGCATACACACACAAAAAAAGTGGCTTGATTTTAATGTTTTAAAGCCAACCTGAGTCACGTCATTATTTTTGTTGTTTGTTTGTTGTGTGTTGGGACCCTGGCTCTGGCAAAAAAGTATATAAAA
Source organism: Blastobotrys niveus (assembly GCA_030558825.1). Classification (NCBI taxonomy): domain Eukaryota; kingdom Fungi; phylum Ascomycota; class Dipodascomycetes; order Dipodascales; family Trichomonascaceae; genus Blastobotrys; species Blastobotrys niveus. Next base: position 25,640 of record JAKTQM010001155.1, read on the forward strand.
CCTCTTTGTTGTCTTCGTTCTGCACACGAAAATTTTGTTTCCTTTCTTCTTCTTCCTTTTCTTTCTTTTCCTTTTTTCCCTCTTCTTCTTCTCTTTTCTCCATCCTCACTCTCTATAAACTCTTCTAAACGCACAATGACAAAACTAGTCCTCATTCGACACGGTCAATCCGATTGGAACGAAAAGAACCTCTTCACTGGTTGGGTCGACGTTCGACTTTCTGAAGTTGGTGAAAAGGAAGCCCGACGAGCCGGTGAATTGCTCAAGGAATCCGGTATCAAGCCAGATATCCTTTATACCTCCAAGCTTTCTCGAGCTATTCAAACCGCCAACTTGGCTCTTGATACTGCCGATCGATTGTGGCTTGACACTAAGCGATCGTGGCGATTGAATGAACGACATTATGGTGCTTTGCAGGGCAAGGACAAGTCGCAAGTTCAACAAGAATTTGGTAAGGAACAATTCATGGTTTGGCGACGAAGCTTTGATGTTCCACCACCAAATATTGCTGATGATGACAAGTACTCTCAACTTAACGATGAACGATATGCTACTGTTCCAAAGGAATTCATTCCACGAACTGAATCGTTGAAGCTTGTCATTGATCGATTGTTGCCATACTGGGAATCTGATATTGCCAAGGACTTGTTGGCTGGCAAGACTGTTTTGATTGTTGCTCACGGTAACTCTTTGCGAGCGTTGGTGAAGCATTTGGATAATATTTCTGATGAAGATATTGCTGGGTTGAACATTCCAACTGGTATTCCATTGGTTTATGAATTGGACAAGAACTTGAAACCAACCAAGAAGGCTGAATACTTGGATCCAGAAGCTGCTGCCGCTGGTGCTGCTGCCGTCGCTGCCCAAGGTAGCAAGTAAAGAACTTGGTTTATTCTTATAACATTATTAGTATATTCCTATAGTGAAAAAAAAGAGTTTTTCCGAGACAATCTTTTCCCTGCACCTTCTAACCAGTAATTCCACGAGGACTGTAATTTATAAACATTTTCCGTATAGTATATTGAGCTATATAACCAAGAAGAGAACTACTTTTTTTTCTTATTGAAGTCTCATATCAGACGGCATAGCAGATTATTATATAGATGATAACCTCTATTTATATATATTGCCTGAGAATTTCTCCGAGACATTTGTTCTAGAACTGCAAACAGGTAATGAGCACAACCTACAAGTTGGGGCCATCACTTCTTCAAGTCCCGAGCAGGTTTATAAAACCGCAACATCAAAGACGAACATACCACAGATACAGAACTCAACGCCATGGCCAAAGATGCCCACGCTGGATCAAGTCGCGTGTTATTATGTGGATAAATCACACCAGCCGCAACCGGGATCAACACCACATTATACAGCAAAGCCCACCCAAAATTGAACTTGACTCGGCGAATCGTTGCCCGTGCAATGTCCAATAACACAAGAATAGACGTCAGATCGTTTCGTAGCAGAACAAATTTAGCCGCAGTCAACGCAATATCCGAGCCAGAACCAATAGCAACGCCGACATCTGCTGTTTGCAACGATGGCGCATCATTGATCCCGTCACCCACCATTGCGACAATAGCTCTACTGCTACTGGCCTTGGCCCTTGCATGGTTACCTGTCGTTTGCAACCATTTGATCTTTGACGATTTCTGATCGGGAAGCACCCCAGCAATGACGTTATCTGCAGGAATAGACACCTGAGCCGCGACTGCTCGTGCAGTGACCTCGTTATCGCCTGAAATCATCCAGCATTGAACACCACGGGATTGCAGTGCCTCAATAACACGCTTAGACTCGACTCGAATCTCATCCGACGCCGCTAGCATTAACAGGACCTTGTACGGGCCGCCTTCTTGTTCCAAGGCTAGAAGAATGACGGACTTACCGCTAGTTTTCCACGTCGTCATAATATCCGTCATTTCAGGCTCAACAACAGCACCATGGTCAGTAATCAGCTTTTCGTTACCAATAACAACTTTGCCGTATGCGCAAGTACCTGTCAACCCTTTACCAGCGACTTCAAAGACGTCAGTAGTGCGGCTGTCATCGGTATGATGATACGCCTGCACAGCCGTAGCTAGCGGATGGATCGAGTGCGATTCCAACGTCCTAGCAATAGCAAGCAGCTCGTCGCGTGGTAAGTTCCCCTGGACAACATACTCATTGGTAATTTTGGGATCACCACCTTTGGTCAAAGTGCCCGTCTTGTCAAAACATACAATATCCAAACTCGCTGCCTCCTGGAATGCTTCGCCGCCACCTCGTACCAAAACCCCATTCCTGGCAGCAAGACCAGTACCGACAAACAGCGCAGTAGGGGAAGCTAGACCAATACCACAAGGACACGCTACTACAAACACAGAGATGGCAAATTGGAGTGACCACACAACCCAACCGCCAACGTCAATGTCGAGGTAATGTTGCGGCAGCGCGCCAGAGAGACCAAGAGCTAGCCAAATGATCCAGGTGGTAACAGCAACCGCTGTTACTGCTGGTACAAACACTGAAGTGATACGCTCGGCAACTCGTTCAATTGGTGCTTTATTCATTTGTCCTTGACGCACCACATCGATGATAGAGTCAATAAGACCCTCGAGCGAGGTTATTTTGACAACTACCGAACTTTGACCGTTGTTGACGGTTCCCGCGAATACTTGGTCCCCAGAATGATGAACCACTGGCATACTCTCTCCAGTTAATGCTGATTCATCAAACGAAGTAGAACCGTCCACAATAATCCCATCGAAAGCAGCACTGGCACCAGGTGAGATACGCACGTAATCTCCTGCTTCAAACAAGTCGATTTCAGTCTTGACTGCCTTACCAAACCGTGGTCCAGCTTTGCCTTCGCCACCATCACTTGCCTCTTTTTCTTCTTCGTCGCATTCGCTGTCATTATCGCTGCTGTTGACTGGTTCAACTAACATGGCATGGGTTGGTCGAAGGTTCAGCAAACTAAGAGCTGATTTTGCCTTTTGTTTGGCGATAGAATCCAATAATCTGCCAATCAACAAAAACATGGTCAAAAATACCGTCGAATCAAAGAATGTACTGGTGTACCCCTGCGACGTCGGGCTCGTTGCTACCGCACTGATGATCAGTAACGCGATACTAGCAAAATACGCAATCGAGGTCCCCAACGACATCAACAGGTTCATGGATCCAAACTTGAACAATCGACGTTTCCATGGCACACCACGTCGCCACAGCCCTGAAATTTCATGAATCGCTCGACGATGGAACACATCAGCCGCAAAAAAGTATACTGGGGTTGCCAGGAAGAACAACGCCCAGGTATCACGACTCACCGCACCAGCCCACATTGGTTCGTTCATATACATATGAAGATGATTACCCTCAGGAAGCAGTTGCATGATTACAATACCAAAGATGAACGTGGGGATGGCCACCACAACCGATAGTGCTAGTCGAAATGACAGGCTACGCTGCTCCCGCTTGGCAAGCACGGCTGATCGCTCTTCGATCGTCATGGGATGAACGACGTGAGCTTTGAATTGGTCGGACAAGTTGTGGATTTCTTGGATAATTCGGCGTGCTGTGATGTCTGGGGGTTGAGGTTGGTAGGTGAATTTGATGTATGGTCTGTCCAAAGTAATTGGATCTTGTACAGTTACAGCTTCGCCGTAAGTAGACAAAATATGGTTAATCTTGTCTGGACATTGTCTAGATAGAAAAAAAAAAAAAGAAAATAATAAATCTGAAATTTTTGGTAAATAAAAAGAAAGGGGATTAAACTTACTCCAAAAAATTCCCGTAATAAGCCAAATCAATTGTTCACGGGAACCCTCCATTATATTGATCACATTTT
>JAKTQM010001155.1:29491-42905 GCA_030558825.1 Blastobotrys niveus
AATCTTGTCTGGACATTGTCTAGATAGAAAAAAAAAAAAGAAAATTAGTAATCTGTAAGTCTTTGTAAATGAAAAGAGAGAGTGATATACTTACTCGCAAAACATGCCGTCGATAGACAGATTGATTGTTCGAGGGGACGCCTCCATAGATTGCTCAAGTCTCTTCACTGATACCTGTGTATAATCAAATCCACAGTCTTCTACTGCAGTTTTAAGATCATCCAGTTTATCAATATCATCAATGACAAATTCTCCGGAATGTGATAGCGCGGAGATATTGACATCTTTCACGAACGGAAGCGGTTTCACCATACTAGTGATGCTATTCGCGCATGAAGCGCAGGTCATGCCGTCAATTGACGCAGCAACTCTCCAGAGATTGTTGTTCTTTTCACTAGCACCACCTGATTTCACTGGCACAATATCCACTATATCACAACTGTACCCCATATCACGCACACGGTGTTGGATTGCATTTGCCTGCATCTTATCATCCACCACCACCGACCCGCTGTTATCCAAAACGTTGCACTGAAACTCCACACCTTCTTCCTCTGCCAATGCATTCTCAATCGTTTTAGCACACGAAGCACAAGTCATCCCACCGATAGAATACACCACGCGGTACTCCTGGTGATAGTGCGAATCTAACACCGTCACACGAGGGCTATCCTTTTTCATCGAATAACCATCTTCCGTGGAATGCATGGTAGTGGAATCATCGACATGACATACTTTGCACACTTGTTTGTGGATACGTCTCCTTTGCCATACATGGTACCGCTCTACCAACCATTGGCGCCCGCTGTCAATATTGTACCGCGTGTTATTAATTGACGCTACTTCAAAGCCGCTAGCCGCGAGCTGTTTCGATACCATTGTGGTGGTAAGACCCGGTGGCGCATTAACAATAACTGTCCGATCTGGGATCGAGACATGGACTTGTAAAGGCGCTGGATGAAGTTTGTAAAGTTCATTTTCGATAGTTGATTTGCAAGACGCGCAATGCACGTTATCCAAAACGAAGCTATAGCTTGCCATGATTGTTTTGCAAACTTTAATCTTCAAGGTCCTTTTCTCTTGTCTCTTGATTTAAAACAACTTTTGAAAGTAAAGAAAGGGAGAAGAAACTCAGGAGACGCGGATTCTTTATATAAATATTCTGCCAGAGATCAGCGGCGAGATTTACGCGAATGATTATGCATAGTCACGATTTGAGATATTTGTGCGAAGAAAGTGATAGACAACGGGGGGCAAAAAAAAAATTTTTGGCCGTGCATATGCATCCGTCAGCCGCACCCGGCTTGAGCTGAGCTGTTTTTGCGAAGTTGCGGTGAAGTCTAAGACATTTTGGACCGTTTTCCGAGTGAGACCGGGTCCCTTTTTTTGATTACAAATGGTTTATGATGTGACACTAATGTCTGGATGTTTAAAAATATAGTGATGTTTGGACAATGCACAGAGCTATCAAGTTTATTCTGTTATGGTTTACCTTTATATAATACGAGAGTGGGGGGATAACTACCATGCGAGAACAGGATCAGGTCGAGATCCGCATTCCAAATCCTGACAAATCTTATCTAGCATTCGGCCAGTTTCCGATGCAGACTTGGAACCAACAAATGCCGGGTTGATCTTGGTCCCTTCCTTCTTTTCTTCTTCTAGATGTTCGTTTACCAACTTCTTCGCCAATTGATGGTAGCTAGACTTGTCAGAGTGTTCTGCTGTTTCACCATCGCGACAGAGCTCAAAGTCATTGTTTTCTGTAGCACGCAAAGCTTCCATAAATTCGTCAATGTCTGCTTGGTTCACACCCTTCTTCTTGTAAACATCGTATTGCAAAATTGTTCGTGTAGCACTGATTGGCAAGACTCGGAGCGAATACCATGCTGTAGAGGAGAACAAGTTGATTCCGCTGCCTGGGTACAGGTACACAAATGATCCTGTGAATTTACCCAACTCATTCTCAGTCTTGCTCCATGCAGTGTCGTCGGTAATAGCTTGCAACTGCTTGGACAAAGTGCCACTGCTGTATCCGTCGACCAATGTCTTCCAATTGAACTGACCATCCAATTCAAAACTGTCATGATATTCATAATCCGAAAAATCAAACCCGGAAAGTTCGGATTCAATACCGTTGTACCATTCATTCAATGGCACTGGACCATTGTCGGAGGAATTGAAGTTGATGAAAATATGGCCCGATTCGGTGATATGCGTGTTGATCTTGTATAACCCATTCTGAGACTTGTCAAACCCCACAACATCCTCGAACTGTGGAGCCTTGGTCAATGCACCGTCCGTATTGTAACTCCACCCGTGGTACTTGCACCCGAGAATGATCGAGCTACCCTTTTCCTTCTTAACCACTGGGTACGCTCGATGTCGGCATACATTGTGGAAGGCATTAATTTGTCCATTCTTGTTCTTGATCAAAAAGAAATTGAGTCCAGCGACAGAATAAGACAGGTAGTCGCCTGCCTTCTTGAACCTGCTGGTGTGGGTTGTGTATAGCCAGCTTTTGTATAAAACTGCTCTTTTTTCGATATCAAAGTAATCTGTAGATGTCGACGAAGCGGTGTCAGCCATTATTGTGTTTTAGTATGGTTGTCTAGGTTAAAATAGAAATAAAAATATTTCGGTTTGTTGTTTATATTATTTTTGTATTTTTATCTACTTTGCTTTGTATACTTTTGCTTCATTTATATATACATTTACGTTTGCTTGGAATGATCTAATATAAACAGCAAAAAGTTTTAACCGGGCGGTGGTGGAGCATAAAATCCTGCCCGTGGATCATTATTCCTAATATGGTAGTCGAGGTCGCTTGTTTTATTTTAACCTTTCATTTGCCCCGCATTTGATTCGTGGAGTTTTTGCTGAAGGAGGAGGGTTGACTTAATCTTGTGTGTCACAGGTTGGTTAAGTTTTTGCTCGAGTAGGAAATGGAAATACTTTCTCCCGTGGGCTTGGCTTACTAGTTGTGAGATGATGGGTTCATGTTGGCCGGCCAAAAAAATAAATGTCTTGCCCGTCTCTCACTTCTTAATCATCGATAATAGCTTGATTTGATAGTTGTTCCGCAGTAATAATTTTTTCTATCAGCTACTATCAGTGATCAAATGGTAAGTATTACGAATATCTATCTTTTTATCATTTTAATACTTTTCAATACATTTATCTAGTTACAAATATAGTTGATATACCGAAAGGGCGGAGGTTGTGCTTTGCCCCCGCTTTTTACAATCGGTTCAGCCGCGCTTCGTCCAGCAGCACTCATACACTGAAACAACATGCATTTCTAATACTGACGTTTCTAGTTGTGGTAATTGAACAGATCACCTCAATAATTCCTACTGCATAAAAGTGTATCGGTATAGCTTCATCCGGTTGTGGGCAGCGAATCCTTAAGATGTAACAACCAAGTCGACTAAAATGTGCCGGTTGGAGACCAGAAAAACCATAAATAAATAAGGTTCTATATAGAGGAACAATTCCGTAGCCAAGATGTATGACCTAACAGTGCTGCCTAGGTATCGGTCTATGCTGACTGGCTGTACGTTGACCGTTGAGCATCCTTGCCCTCTTTGTTCTTTGAATCTTCAAATTTGTAGGGTAGCTTTTGTGCCTTCTTGGATTCATTTCCATCTTGCACGTACTAAAAATACTTTGGCATCAAGTTCTTCCGGAGTAGACTGGCCAAGAAATTTCTGTAAATGTTCGTTGAAATCTTCTTTCTCAGTGCAAACCTTCCGCATATGAAACCACTTCCGGAACTTGTCGACTGTTGCATTATGTGCATAAACGATCAGCCAATTTGTTCAGCATTATCTTTCTATGACATACCATTCGGCATAGTTATTTCCAACAACAGAGAGCGTACGCAGAGATGGCTGCGTAAAGTTATATAAGGGTGGGCCACAAACCACGGGGCGAGAGCCGCACTGACAGCGTAGCGCGGCTCATAAGGAAAATAAACAAACCCGAGACACGCTCATTATAATTTACAACCACCACCTTTTCTGTTCAGACACCAACAAAAGGTAGCTAGATTCATGAACTGCTAGGAAACCGCATTCCTCCCCTCGCTTTGCTACGCATAAAATACCCACTACTTCCAGCGGCTACTAAATGCGACTCTCTCATTTATTCCACCGCCACAAGGATACCATGCACGGGGATGAAGAACAAAACAATCAAATATTCGATCGCGAGACGTTGCTCAAAGAATTCGATACCGTTCAAGAAGCTCCAGAAACCCCACCACTTAGCTGCGCTGATTTCGAGCAGCGGATTACCGAAAGTTCCCCTGCGTTAGGGTTCATGGATGATGTACGGATACGACTAGCGGTCACTGGAGTGATGTTTGATAACTCTCCCACACTAATAGGCGACGACGATGATGATGACGACAGCGACGCTGATAGCTTAGACAGTGAGGATGGCGATAATGGTACTTACGGCCACAGGTCAAAGGGAGTTACAAACGGCAGGGGAAGCATCGGGAACACACCATACGTGAAATACCCATACGAGATTGATTTGGAAAACCGTAACGATGATGACGACGGGTATGACGCTGACTCGGATACCAGTACTGTCCAAGGAGAAGAGGGCCCATATACCTTGAATAAACCGGGAAAAGTGGCGCTGCGGAAGAAACGGCTGCGCAGAGTATCAGCAACATGGTCCAACTTGAAGAATTCATGGAAGGATATATGGACGAAACTGGAGGATCGGGCAAGGTTGAAAGATCATGGTGAGATACAAGGTAATGGTGATGAGATTGGTACAGATTTGGCGCAGCATCAGGGGGCTATTCTGGATAGTGACCAGTATAACATCAATATGAGCATTTTCAGCAAACCCATGATGGACTCGGTTCGTATTAAAAGGTAACGATGAACAACAATTTTTTCTTTAATCATAAATTAAGCGCACACACTCACACCAAGTAGCCAACCTAGTATAGTATATTCTATTATTATAAAATTTGTAGTAAATGCAGATTATTATTAACCAATGGTGTGCGATTATGGTGGCACACCATCGAGGCAGAAACGAGTGTATATTTGTATGCATTTTCACCCGTCATCTGACATACAACTTCGACAGCCGCAGTAAAAGGACGACCAATGCAGGAACGGGCCAAGTTAGTTGCCCGAAAATAAAAATAAATGAGGGGCATCGTGTACACTTATTGGCTTCGTGATGCCCATGATGGTTAGTTGGTTGGAGGAGACTGGGGTGGGTGGGATTCGTTATCCTTCTTTGTATATATATGTTGCCGATCATGCCTGAATTGAGCCTCACGTTCCTGGACAAGGTACCTACCACCCCTCTCTCCCTCCCTTCACCGTGGCCGCCAGTTGACTGTTTTTAATCGCGTCGACTCTATCAATGCATCAGTCTGTTGGAACTGCTTCTGAGCGTTGATGCGATCCTGATAGGTGCCGGTGTGGCGATTTGTCTGGTCCAGTCTGCATTCCGCTCGGAATTGCTGAACATGGAGTTTCTGCATGGTGGCTAGCCGGTGTTTATCCATTTGCGGATGAAGCTACAGAGCTGTAAACGTAGTATATGAAGTGTGTTTTTGTGGTGTTAGTATGTCTTTGGGCGACAATAGAAATATAGATATACAAAATTTTATTAGCGGATACCTTCCTTTATAAATATAGGCATATCATATTTTATTTTACAGCTGATGAAGAGAAGAGAGGGGCCGCACAATGAGGGAATAAATAAATATCGCGGCTGTTATGGTGGCACAACCAGCAAGAACCTGTTCGGTCTAACCTTGCCCGTTTTCGAAAAACGTTTCCCAGTGCTTTGGGTTTACATATTATTACTTTGAAGTTTCGAGAGATTTGGTTGCGAATGTTTGGGTTAGCTGGCCCTTGACCTGACCATGATCGAATGACGAAACACTGTCGTCATAGAAAAAATGCATGCTTCGAATAGTATCAAGGGGTTAGGGAAAAACAAGTAGGAGGATGGTGGATTGAAACACGATACTAAAAAACGATTTGGAATCGTATACATATTCACAGATCGACAAGCATGTGCCCCGCTTGAAAGGTGCGTACCGGATGTAGGTACAAACAAACATCGAAGTCAATCAAAAATATGGGGCCTATTCAAAGTAAAGTTGCATCATTTTGCGTGGTTTTGATGATCACAGTCACGGCCCGGTGGTCGTGGTGGTGGTTGGTTTATTCAGGTTGAATTTCTAGATAAGGCACTAGGAGGCTGTACTTGCCATCATTTTATCCCCTTAGCATAGCCCGATCCAAGGCACTGAAATTCCAGGGGGAGGGGGGCAGAAACACTTTGACTGATACGATCATTTTGCAAGATTGTGTGGAACACCTGATGCGTTATTTTATCATCTAGGAACAAGGGTATTTAAGTTCATAACATAACATTTGAGCCAAGATTTTACGTGCGGCGTTGCTTTCGCTAGTTTCATATCAAAACATGTAATTAATACATTGTTTAAAAATCGGGAAACCATACATGTTTTTACATATAAACTTACAAATGAATATGCACAGACTTGATTTGGGTGTAAATGTCAATACCAGATTGACCCAGTTCAGCACCAACACCACTAGACTTTCGAGTACCGAATTCCATTCGCACATCTGGGGTGTTACCATTGTTAACAAACACCATGCCAGCTTCCAATTCAGCAGCAACACGAGTAGCTCGAGAAATATCCTTGGTGAACACAGATGCACCCAACCCATATTCAGTGTCGTTGGCTCGTTCAATAGCTTCTTCTTCAGTAGAGAACTTGGCAATAGCACCGACTGGACCAAAGATTTCTTCTTGCATGATCTTCATTTCATCCTTAACGTCAGCAAACAAAGTTGGTTGGACGTAGTAACCGTTGCCCATGTCGTCTGGCTTGGCACCGCCGCACACAAGTCGGCCACCTTCGCTCTTACCTGATTCAATGTAAGCCAGAACCTTCTTATGTTGCAAATCGGAGATTTGAGGACCATGGAAAGCACCTTCATCGAATGGGTTGGCGACCTTGCTATGCTTTTCAATATAGTTCTTGTATGCTTCAACAAACTTGTCATGAACGGTATCTTGGACATAGTATCGGCTCATGGCAGTACAAGTTTGACCTTGGTTCGCCATCAAAGATGCATGGGCTTCAGCAGCAGCCTTTTCCAGATCAGCATCTTCAAAGATGATCATTGGAGACTTACCACCACATTCCAAGGTAACAGCCTTCAAGTTGGCAGCAGCCAACTTCATAATCACCTTACCAGTAGCAGTAGACCCAGTGAATGCAATCTTGTCAACGTCAGTGTGAGAAGCCAAAGCAGCACCGGCGTCCTTACCCAACCCGTTGATAACGTTCAAAACACCAGCTGGGAAGCCAGCTTCCTTTGCCAAATTGGCCACATGCAACATAGACAATGGAGTGTTTTCAGAAAGTTTCAGCACAACACAGTTACCAGCAGCCAAAGCAGGAGCAATCTTCCAGATGGCCATCAAAACTGGGTAGTTCCATGGCACAATTTGACCGCAAACCCCGAATGGTTCTCGTACAGTGTACCCGAACTTGGCTTCACTGTATTCCACGGTTCGACCGCAAATCTTATCGGCACAGCCGGCAAAGTATCGTACACATCGAATAGCAGCAGCGATATTTGGGCTGGCTTGGGCTTCATAAGCCTTACCACCGTCCCATGCTTCAACAGTAGCCAACAATTCAAAGTTTTGTTGCATCAAATCAGCCAACTTGTTAAGCAGCTGACCTCGAGTGTATCCGTCGGTTCGCTTCCATTGCGACTTGAATGCTTTTCGTGCAGCCTTAACAGCAATATCCACATCTTCCTCAGTAGCAGCTTGCACCTTGGTGATTTCTTCGCCGGTAGCTGGATCAATGACGTCGAGGGTCTGGCCCTTGGTTGCGTTGACCCATTCGTTGTTGATGAACAACCCAGTTGGTTGTTGGATTTCCAAGCCAGTTGGTGCTTTGAGAGTTGTAGTAGATGCCATTATTTTAGATATAGATTTAAATGTTAAAAGAGAGAGGAGGGGAAAGAGAAGCGGAAAAAGCACGATCGCTGCCTTTTATATAAGCAGTACTAGCTTTCGTTTTCCCGCTTTTTTGCTGAGCCAAGAGATTTCGATCTGCGTCAAAAGCGGTGCTACCAGTCTAAGACAATCCAGGTCCGAGGGCCGGAAATTTTTAAAACGGCAACGCTTGCCGTTGGATGAGCCCGTTAGAAAAGCTCCCGCGTTAGGAATTACATGAAATAGCCGACAGTTTATATTAATAATACGAAATCAACGGAATTAGACATGCCGTCGCGGCTATATTGCATCTTGGTATTTCCGTTAATTCCGTTTTTATATGTCAAAGAAAAAACATTTTTGAAATCTATGTGTATATATTATAAAAGGAGATTCGTTACAGATCTTCGGGGCTGCTCTTTTTAGCACTCTTACCACCTGGTAGAATGACAACATACTCAATAAACAAATCGCCATGACCATGCTCACGTCCATGAAGAGGCATCCCCCACCCTTTCACTCGTTCAACTTCGCCATTCGATACCGGCTGGCCCTTCTTTCTCTTGAGTACCACCTCGCTATTTCCGTCCAAGAAGGCAATCTTTCGTTCCCATCCGCCTCGCAATGCTTCCTTAGCACTGAGCACCTCGGTTCGGAACAAATTGTTGCCCTTGCGGCGATAGCCCATGTTATTATCTCTAGATTCCGTAACATGAATGATCAAATCACCCGCATCCCATTCAGGGCTCTGGTCAGCTTCCCCTGGTATTCGATGATCAAACTTCTTGGCACTACCTGGTTCAACAAACACATGGTACGATCTATCTTCTCGAATAATCCGTTGGCCATTACATACTGGGCATGGATGGGTGATCTTCTTGCCCTTCCCGCCGCACTCTTCACAAGGAGTCTGGAATTGTTGAATCATGCCAGGTGCTATTTGTCTTCGCATAATCTTCATACCTTGTCCATGACACGACTCACATACGTGTTCCTGACCGTCCGCTGATCCTGTACCGTCGCATTCGTCGCATAATCCCTGTAAGTTCAATGTCAAGTCTATAGTGCCGCCACGGTACGCGTCGATCAGCGTACATTCTACAAACGTCTCTGCATCAGGACCTCGAGGAACTCTAGCTTGACCCTGATGGTGATGATGATGGCCGAATGGATGACCACCAAAAAAGTTACTGAAGATGTCGAATGCGTCTCTCATTGGATTTCCACCGTGGCCACCGCCATGTTTCAATCCTTCTTCCCCGAACTGATCGTATGTAGCTCGTTGTTCTTTATCACTTAGTACTTCGTATGCCCCGGCTATTTCAACAAACTTTTTTGAAGCTTCTTCGTTCCCACTATATCAAATATGTTAGTCCAACATTGCTCGTGCCTGATCTTATACCACCCGTGTCCCCCATCTACTTGAAATCTCTCAATTAGTCGGGTAGGTTGACGATACTTACGGATTCTTATCAGGATGGAACTCTCGTGATAGTTTTCTATATGCTTTTTTGATTTCTTTTTCAGTCGCATCTCTAGACACTCCGAGGATCTGATATAGAATAAGTTTGTTAGCGAGCTGGTTGATTTTTCAATAATACGAGAAACATACTTCATAATAGTCCTTGGCAAATACCAAGCCAATAAGGCTAAGTATAAGTAGAAAACTCACTAGACCACGCATGTGAGAGAAACAGGTTTTTCCTGGTGTGAAATAAATAGATATTAGTTAAAACACAAAACGTTGGAAGTTACGGTTTGATGATTTAGTGATGTCGTGTCGATATCTTTTTGGCGAAGGGCGCGGCGCTCGTCGGGGGGTCCGGTGGGGAAAGAAAAAATTATTTTTCACCAGCGAAAAAGCGTATCGATACGTATCGGTAAATCGACACCATGCACGAAGTAATCCATCTATCTGCTTCTTCGATATCAAACCATCTTCATACACATTTTTATAATGCTCAAGAAACATACTTTGTGTTTGATGATGATGCTGCCAGCAAATCAAGAGTTGATCCGAACGTTTTGTTCCGTAAAGTTAAAGGGTTCACCCCACGAGCATTGATCTGGGAAATGCGGGGAGGATACGGTGCAATGAAAGGATACAGTGGAGTGTACCAAGAGGATCTAGATGTTCAAAACATGGACAACTGGCAACAGGGGGAAGTACAACGAGTGGAGAGGGAAGAAGCGGTTCCAAAGAGTGAATACCAGAAAGCATTAGATCAAGGTCTTTCTCCACCAGCGCTTAATACCCGAAACACCATGTATTGGTCTGACTATTTACACTTGTTTTACCATCCAAATTCGTTACAAACATTGGGTAACTGGGACTACCATCCCGTGAAGTTTCCTCGAGGACAGATTAGAGGCAGTGGCACGCATGAATTTGTAGATTTCACAGTGGGAGCGGATCAATGGCATGAGATTAATAAAGAATACAGCCAGGAATACATGGAAGATACATTCCGTCCCATGTTGGAGCTGTGTGATCAAGTATCGGGGTTGAGTCTGACAACTGAAATTGATTCTGGATGGGGTGGATTTACTGCGGAGATGTTGGCTGATCTACGAGAGAACCAAATACCAAAGGTTCCGATTTTCACATGGGGGTTGCATCAAAATGGGAAGCTGACTAGACAACAACAGTTATCACGAATCCGTGCGACGCATTCGTTAGCTCAGAACGCTACTCTATATATCCCCATGCAACCACCTGTACCTCCACAGTCATTTGACCGCGAATTGGACCTGAGTAGTCAATGGCACCTATCTGCGTTATATAACACGGTATACGAATCGTTCAGTGTGTTGTCGAGTCTTAGAGACGGTAACCGGGTATCAATGCAGACAATTGCCGATGATTTATCTAGAGGAACTCATCGTAACATTGTTGGCCAAGTCAAGTCGGGGATTTCGACGACGGGGTTGTTTGATTTTTCATTGTGTCCTTCTCAGCATACTTTTGCCAAATGTGCAATGCTAAGACCACCAACACAGAAAGTTGCAGATATGAAACCAAAGTCGTTGGCGGATTACTTGAATCCAATGACGGTAGTTGACCCGTGGGATAGTTACTTCCAGAAGCAACAGTTGATGGATGATGGGACTCCAGAGAATGCGCTAGTGAAGTATGAACTTAAAGAGCCGTATGCATTACCAAAGTCTCATCCGGGATTTGTAACCGATAAGGATGAAATATATGCAGAGTTGGCGGTGACAAACGGGCCGAGGGCGTGGCTGCGGGATATGGCGGAGTTTGTTGCTCGTATTAATATCGAGGATCGAGAGGAATTGAAAGAAGATTTGGGGAGGATGAGCGAGGAGTATTCATGGGGCTGGGAAGGTAGTGACAGTGAAGATGATCTGTAAGCATGCATTGTAGTGTATTATAGTTATCTAAGTAAAAACTTTTCTGTTAAAGCATGTCTGTTGATAGAGTTAGTATGTCGCGCGGCTCAGTGCGGCAGAAGCCATTGTTAGCGGTGAAAAATTAACCACCCGACACAAAACACACCCTGCTCAACCCAAGAAAGACAGATCTAAAGTACAAGACACAATATGCTTCGTACAATAGCATATCGGCGGGTGCTGCCCACAACTCTGACATATACCCGCAGATTACCAATGCTCCCTCTGCTTCAACATAGAACAGTAGCATCACGCCCTAAACAACACCGCCCCAAGAACAGCGGCATTAGACGCCCTCCGACCTGGACCAGCAAGAACTCCAACCTTGAAAACTCAAACAACTCCACCTCAGAATCTTCCAATGGGAACAACGCATCAAATAATATTCAGGAAACACCAGTAAGCCCATGCACGACAATATCTACATGCGAACGGTACGACCTGGCCAAAGCGGCTGCACAGTTTTACTCACAAGGTATGCGGTCCGCTTCGGTACTATTACCGGGCGAAATGGTGCATGTCAAGTATCCACATTCGGCAGGAAAATCAGCAGATATTCTTGTACTTTCTAACGGCACTGTAGTGGCGTGGGGGATGACGGAAATTGAAGTGATTGAACAACTAGTACCACTGCTGAAACCAAGCGAGATCCATTCGTACCGAGAACTAGAGACAGAAGACATGGACTTTGTAGAGTACCCCGAATCATCCGAAAGTAGCACGATGATTGGAGACGTTATGCATATCAACGGAACCAACGCGACAAAGCGGTTGCTAAACAAGGCGGCGTTTTCGAGCGGGCTGGCCCGTAACACTAAACTGGCAGCACTAGAAATATCCCTGGAGGCTTATATTGCCACAATCAAGGAAATTGGCGATAAGCTTGCTACTGGTGGGCACCTCGGACTCACTGGTAGTGACGTGCTGAAAATCACGGGCCAGCTACTGCAGATTCGTGGGCAGCTGAACTTGTATTCCGAACTCATTGAAACGCCGGACCTGTACTGGTCTGAACCCGAGCTGGAATCGCTCTACGCATTAATTTCAAAGAAACTTGACATTGCACCGCGGATTTCGATTCTTAATAAGAAACTGGACTATGCTAGCGAGCTGGTTAGTATTCTCAAGACGCATACGAGCGAGCAACAGTCGGTGCGGCTCGAGTGGATGGTTATCCTGTTGATTATGGTAGAAGTGTTGTTTGAAGTTGTACATACAATCGAAAGGTACTGGATAGACCGTCGAGTGGAGCATAATGATTAAAAAAAAAAGAAAATGAGAGCCGCGTTCACTCATGAGGTACCTTAACCTTAACTATTATTACTATTAATTGTTGTTACATATTTTTATTTTATTCTTTTCACTTTTTTTGTACTTTATGCCAATTTGCCTCGTTCAT
This sequence comes from Blastobotrys niveus, assembly GCA_030558825.1. Lineage (NCBI taxonomy): Eukaryota > Fungi > Ascomycota > Dipodascomycetes > Dipodascales > Trichomonascaceae > Blastobotrys > Blastobotrys niveus. The sequence continues at coordinate 42,339 of JAKTQM010001155.1, forward strand.
TGATACTATGCAAACTCATATCACTCAAGAACGAGTTCATATCGAGCTTATCACTGAAATCGTGCCGTGGCAACTGCGACGTTGACTCTTCTGCAGTACTGAACGATGCAACCGAAGGAGTCGTCGACGCAGCACTGCTAGCAGCGCCATTTCCATTGCCATTACGGGCGGTACGCATGTATCCATGAGCATCCGGCTTGAGAATACCTGAAGCGACACGCTTGAGATCGGAAACTTTGGGCGAAAAGTCACGACTAGCAAGGAACCCACCAATCCCATTCTCATGGCCGTTAGAGGTAGGATACCCGACTCGTAACTGTTTCAATGACCGTGCCTGAGTTACTAAAACTTCACCCCCTGAATTGTTGGCAGCTGCCGCCGCGGCTGCTAGACTATCCGTAGTGGTGTCGCCCATGCTATCTTCTAAAATGGTCGCTTCATCAAACAACACATGCACCAAATCTGCTGGGAAGTCCGCGATGACAATTAGTGATTGTAATTCTTCTCTCGATAGACCTCGTGTCTTGCGGGTGTTTCTGCTATCCACTGGGACAAACTCGACCTTTC